>JAODAL010032046.1:0-47540 GCA_025379985.1 Phyllomedusa bahiana | reverse complement strand
CCATTTTTTACATATAACCCTATATATCACAGAGCCAGCTTCCTCCTCTATCATATAATCCTATATATAACAACTCACTTCTCTCCCCTATCTTTTTCCCTATATATCCAGAGCCAGCTCCTCTCCTCTAGCATTTAACCCTATAAAAACACAGAGCTCAGCTCCTTCCCTCTAGCAAAAACCCTATATATCACGTCTCAGCTCCGCCCTCTACAATAACCCTATATATCACAGAGCCACTCCTTCCCTCTATCATATAACCCATATATCCAGAGCCACTCCTCCCTTACTTATAACCCATATATCACAAGCCCTCCTCTCCCTCTATCATTAACCCATAATCACAGAGCTCAGCCCTCTATCATTAACCCTATATCACAGAGCTCAGTTTCACCTTTATCATAAAACCCTACTATCACAGAGCCCACTCCTCCCTTATCATAAAACCCTAAATCCCACCAGCTTCTCCCCTACATATAACCCTATAATCACAGACTCACTTCCTCCGCTACTATAACCCATATACCCAAGCCTTCTCCCTCTGTCATATAACCCTCTATATAAAATTTTGGGTAAATCGACACAAAAAAAATCTACCACAATAACAGTCTTCCCTTTGAGCCTCCATCAGGAGCGCAGGTAAAAACAGAGCGTTTTTCCCATCAGCAGCACTCGTAGCCATGATATAGACTTATACAAAGAGCAAAGTCTCCCTCCACCACTCCCATCTGAGCCCCCTGTGCAAAAGAACGAGAGTACATGTATAAATTAGGATGGTCATATAGGCGCAGATCCTCCATCCCCAACCCAGTAGGAGCTAAGTCATCTATTACATACTGGGAAACTGAACAGACCCAATATGACACAAGAGTTAAAATGATGGGAGTAGTTGTATGTAAACTAGGACTAAGTACTAGGAATTATACTGAAGCATGTGTGCAAACATTAAAGGGATACTCCAGAAAAACTCATATCCCATTAAAGGGAACCTGTCACACAAAACATGATATCAGATCTAGGGCCCCATGTTATAGAGCAGGAGGAGCTATTTAAATTTCTGCCTATTCTGTGCTAAAGAGTCCAGTAGGTGGTCTTGACAGGCAACTCTGTATGCATACTCGTATATGCAAGATTGTTAAGCCCGCCCACTGGACTCCTTAACCCAAAACACGCAGAAATTTGAATAAATCTGCTCAGCTCCTCCTGCTCTATATCATGGGACCTGCAAAGCTAATAGCAACTCCTCATGCTTTATAACATGATCCGGAGGAGAGAGAGAGGGAGAGAGAGAGAGGGAGAGCAGTCCCGCGTAAATCAGAAACAGAGAGAACACAGCTGTACACAGCAGTCCCAAGTAAGATGGGCAGTCCCATGTAAATTACATACAGAGAGAACACAGCTGTACTGTGCAGTCCCACGTAAAACAATTTTGTGACACAGATCTGCCGTCCCGCGTAAATCAGACAAAACACAACTGTACAGTCCCGTGTAAATCCCTTCTGTGTTTCAGATGCGCAGTCCAATGTAAATCACAGAGAGAACAAAGCTGTACTGTGCAGCCCCACAAAAAACACACAGCTGTACTGTGCAGTCCCACGTAAAAAAAATTAGACAGATGCGCACTTCCATGTAAACACAGTTAAAGCATTTAGTTTTTTTCTGCAGATTTGTAGAGGTCAGAGGTGTAATAATCTGCAGGATATCTTTCCCCGAGTCCTGAATGTCAAATGCCCATTCTAGTTACAAAGTATGTACAGAGAGTGAGAAATTTAGATTTACACTATTGAGTTACACTTAGCTTTTCACTTCCAATGATTCCAGTGAGAGCTGAGTACCTCTCCCTTCCCCCAGCTCACACAGAATGAATCCTTACATGCAAAGTGTGGGGCGTGTCTGAAGAGAGTGAAGATACTCCCTGCTGGGAGGAGAAACGCCCCTCTATTTCACAAGCTCTGCTTGGCAACCAGCATAAACAGCTGCCAAATGCTGGAATGAGACAACCCCTTTAAAGGAATCGTGCAAATTAGCTCTCCTCCAAATAAAAGAAACCAAAGTCATATTAGCCAAACCAGAGCCTTCTGCAAAAGGAAAAGTCATCCATGTGACTTAGGTTTGGGTGGTACGAGGTTTGGGTGGTTCCTCTCTGACTTCTGAGGAATAGCAAATTTGCATATTTTTTTCCCATGGAGCATTGCCTGAAGGTCTCTACACCACTGGTCTCTTCAATGAGAAACCGTGTGCACTCCCCATGTCCCAGAGCTGAAACTAGCCAAGTCGCCTGAGGACCTTCTGTTTGGTTTGGCACTTGGAGGAGTTGTGAAATTGTGTTCTGTCAATGAGGATGAGGAGAACAGAACAACAGCAAAATGACCTTCAGTCATGATCAGATTTGCAGGAAAGTCCCAGAAGCGATTACCATGAAAGAGGTGTTTGTGACTGAGAACAACTCGTTAGACCATTGGAGTAAAATAAAAAACAGAGGGAAAAAAAAAAAAGGGTAAAAAAAAACCTCTCACCTTGTAAATCATCTCGTCCCAGTGCTGCAGCCGTCCTGGTGATCCCGGCAGATGACTTCCATGTTGATTCTTCAAGCGACCCTGCAGCCAATCACAGGCCGCAGCAGTCACATGCTGGATATGCCGCACATGTGGCTGCTGCTGGATATGCCGCACATGTGGCCGCTGCTGGACATGCCGCTGCGGCCTGTGATTGGCTCTAGGGTCCAATGCTGGATATACCACACATGACCGCTGCTGGATATACCGCACATGACCACTGCTGGATATATCGCACATGTGACCACTGCTGGATATACCACACATGTGATCACTGCGGCCTGTGATTGGCAATAGAGTCCAATGCTGGATATACCACATGTACCCGCTGCAGCCTGCGATTGGCTGTAAGGTCCAATGCTGGATATACCACATGTACCCGCTGCAGCCTGCGATTGGCTGTAAGGTCCAATGCTGGATATACCACATGTACCCGCTGCAGCCTGCGATTGGCTGTAGGGTCCAATGCTGGATATACCACAGGTGACCGCTGCAGCCAGTGATTGGCTGTAGGGTCCAATGCTGGATATACCACAGGTGACCGCTGCAGCCAGTGATTGGCTGTAGGGTCCAATGCTGGATATACCACAGGTGACCGCTGCAGCCAGTGATTGGCTGTAAGGTCCAATGCTGGATATACCAGAGGTGACCGCTGCAGCCAGTGATTGGCTATAGGGTCCAATGCTGGATATACCACAGGTGACCGCTGCAGCCAGTGATTGGCTGTAGGGTCCAATGCTGGATATACCACAGGTGACTGCTGCAGCCAGTGATTGGCTGTAGGGTCCAATGCTGGATATACCAGAGGTGACCGCTGCAGCCAGTGATTGGCTCTAGGGTCCATTGCTGGATATACCACATGTGCCCGCTGCGGCCAGTGATTGGCTCTAGGGTCCATTGCTGGATATAACACATGTGCCCGCTGTGGCCAGTGATTGGCTCTAGGGTCCATTGCTGGATATACCACAGGTGACCGCTGCGGCCAGTGATTGGCTCTAGGGTCCAATGCTGGATATACCACATGTACCCGCTGCAGCCAGTGATTGGCTGCAGGGTCACATAAAGAATGAACGAGGCAGTCATTTGCTGGGATCACCAGGACGGCCGTGGCACTGGAAGGTGAAGGTTTACAAGATAATTTTTTTTATTCCTTTTTTTTTTATCATGCCCCAATAGATTAACAAGTTTTTTTTTCTCAGTCACAGAGCACCCCGTTAAATCTAGTGGGAGGATTAGTGCTGCATGCACTATTCTTGATGAACCCTGCAGTAAGTCAATGGGGCCTATCAAGATCGGCTGTACGACGGATCCGGCAAAGTGTCGTGGAGATGTGAACGGAGTCTAGGGGCAGCTGGGGTATACTGAAGATGGAATCAAAATAGCAACATGGAAGGAGATAGGAAAAGATATGCTAGGACCAGGAACCTGGGAGATGGCATCATATCATGGGACATATCCAAATGGATCAACTAGGGCACTTGTGTCAAACTCAAGGCTGTAGGCCACGTCATCCTGTGTGGCCCACAAGAGCTTGGACACAGCGAGCTGGGATGCGCAGGAGTCAGATGCAGAAGGACCAGCTCACCACATTCCCTGGATGATGGCGGTCTACGCTTGTCAGAGTCGGCCGCACCAGCACAAGGAGCCGGGGCCATCTTGGATTCAGAGGTCCGACATGCATCTCTGTATAACTCTGTTCAGCAACTTCCAGGTGGCACAGCTCTTACCATCCTATCCAGGCACCCTAGCCACCCTCCAAGGACCTCTAATGGGCCTTTAAGGGTAACCACAGTACTAAAGCTACCGTCACAGGCGGTGGCACAGCTCTGACCGACCTGTCCAGGCACCCTAGCCACCCTCCAAGGACCTCTGATGGGCCTTTAAGGGTAACCACAGTACTAAAGCTACCGTCACAGGCGATGGCACAGCTCTGACCGACCTGTCCAGGCACCCTAGCCACCCTCCAAGGACCTCTAATGGGCCTTTAAGGGTAACCATAGTGCTAAAGTGACCCCTCCTGTACTATCAGGTCAGGAACCTGTAGAATTCTGCCCGAACCAAAGAAGCCCTCTGAACACTTACCACTATATTGGAAGGTGGGTTCTTTCTGAACTGATCTCGAGACAGAATGATTTGATATTTTGTTAGAGAGGGAATCTCTCTCCGTGATAGAACATTGTTTTGTATCAAACGCCCGGCAAATGTCTCCAGGACCTGCATGAAAAAAAAAATTTTTACTTTAAATTTTTTTTTTTAAAAAACATTAAGAAAAAGAAAAACTGGAAATTCCCATAAAAAGCAACATTACTGAAAAATGAAACAAAATGTAAGAGGTAAAGTTCCTCACAAAACGACAGTGGAGAGCAGCATCTCTCTTTCTGGAGGACCTGACACGTCATTGCATTATATGGACAAGACACATATTTCAATGGGCACTGTGTAATGCTTCCTGTCGCCTGTGGTGGCGCTGTAGGAAAACTGAACATTTACTGACAGGTTTCCTGACAGATCACAACTGATTGCTTTAAAAGGTAAATGATCTGTAATAGAAAGACCAGGAAAATAAAGGGATTTGCCTATTTCACAAAATCCCTTCTGAGGCCAGCTTGGAGCTCGCTACGAGCTGGCCTCAGAGAACGGGGAGATTTTCTTGCTTATGCAGCTCTGCCTGTTTACGTCTATGGGAGTTCCGTATATAGCAGAACAAGTGTACTTGGCTATATTCGGAACTCCCATAGACATGTATAGGGGAAAAGGCTTGTACAAGTGCAGCCATCTCCGCGTTCTCAGAGGGCGGCTTTTAGCGAGCTACGAGCTGGCCTCAGAAGGGAATTCTTGTTGAAATAGGGTAATAACTTCACAATAAACATGTTTTTTTAGCATCAAATCTTCGCCATCTGAAAGGTCTTTTCAATTTTACCTTCATCCAGAAGCTTAAAGGGTATCTACACCTAATATTTTTCATACAGTATATAGTTTAACAATAAAAAAAAATCAACTGTTAAGGTCATGTTGATTGAAAATAACCCCTTTAATTAATACTTTTTGAGTACGCAGCTCCTATGCAGACATATATGTCTCCATCAAGACATGGTCAATATGCAGTCATGTGTTCGTGCTCTTTAAGTGTGACCTCTGTAGCCAGTCGCGGGCCAAAACTGTGACCTTAGTGTTGGCCACCTAACTCTACAACAATGGACTAGCTGCATTAGTGACATGGCCCCATCATCTCTACAGCCAAGTAAATGAGATGACCTCTCCAATGAGACAAAATACAAAGGGGGAAAGGAGAGGGAGAAGAACCCAGATTTACAAAAGCAGCTCGAAATTGGAACCTCTTGCCCCCAGTGTCCAACTCCAGGACTGGACTCCTCAACCATCTTAGAACACGCAAGTCATCTTGATGAACATCATTATTCTTTCGAGAGACCTCCGATGATGAAGTAGTAGCACCCACATGCGGGAGACCCAAGAAACATGGACAATGGTGCAGCAGAGGACTGGTCAGGTGAGTGATGTTGACCATACACCTTAGTCAAGAGGACCTCCGAGATCTTACAGTAAGCCAGTCTTACCAAAACGGGTGGGTTTCGATGACTCTAGCCTAATGTGTGTGGGAGCCCTAACTTCTTATACTATACCATTGTCAGAGTTTCTAAAAGACTGTTTGAGGCTGAACCACCACTTAAAAACATTCCTCTACTACTGGTATAGACTGAAGAAATATTATAATTAGTGTTGCTCTTTCACTTAGCCTGACCTAAAATTTTGCTGCCGATTGCTGTAAACTCGTACAACCAAATCTGATCAAGCTGATCAATGAATGACACAACCAAATCACCAGCCTTCTTCTAGACAGGAAGTGACGATCAATGAATGATGCAACCAAACCACCAGCCTTCTTCTAGACAGGAAGTGGCGATCAATGAGTGATACAACCAAACCACCAGCCTTCTTCTAGACAGGAAGTGGCGATCAATGAGTGATACAACCAAACCACCAGCCTTCTTCTAGACAGGAAGTGGCGATCAATGAGTGATACAACCAAACCACCAGCCTTCTTCTAGACAGGAAGTGAGGTCGATCAATGATTATACAACCCAAATCCACCAGCTTCTTCTAGACAGGAAGTGAGGTCGATCAATGAATGATACAACCAAACCACCAGCCTTCTTCTAGACAGAAAGTGGCGATCAATGAATGATACAACCAAACCACCAGCCTTCTTCTAGACAGGAAATGGCGATCAATGAATGATGCAACCAAACCACCAGCCTTCTTCTAGACAGGAAGTGAGGTCGATCAATGAATGATACAACCAAACCACCAGCCTTCTTCTAGACAGGAAATGGCGATCAATGAATGATGCAACCAAACCACCAGCCTTCTTCTAGACAGAAGTGGAGGTCATTCTATTAAATAATGATGCAACCAAACCACCAGCCTTCTTCTAGACAGGAAGTGAGGTCGATCAATGAATGATACAACCAAACCACCAGCCATCTTCGAGACAGGAAGTGACTATCAATGAATGATGCAACCAAATCACCAGCCTTCTTCTAGACAGGAAGTGGCCATCAATGAATGATGCAACCAAACCACCAGCCTTCTTCTAGACATGAAGTGGAGCTGATCAATCAATATTCAACCAAACCACCAGCCTTCTTCTAGACAGGAATTGGCGATCAATGAATGATGCAACCAAACCACCAGCCTTCTTCTAGACAGGAAGTGGCGATCAATGAGTGATACAACCAAATCACTAGCCTTCTTCTAGACAGGAAATGGCGATCAATGAATGATACAACCAAACCACTAGCCTTCTTCTAGACAGGAAGTGAGGTCGATCAATGAATGATGCAACCAAACCACCAGCCTTCTTCTAGACAGGAAGTGGCGATCAATGAATGATGCAACCAAACCACCAGCCTTCTTCTAGACAGGAAGTGAGGTCGATCAATGAATGATACAACCAAACCACCAGCCTTCTTCGAGACAGGAAATGGGGATCAATGAATGATACAACAAAATCACTAGCCTTCTTCTAGACAGGAAGTGAGGTTGATCAATGAATGATGCAACCAAACCACCAGCCTTCTTCTAGACAGGAAATGGGGATCAATGAATGATGCAACAAAACACACAGCTTCTTTAGACACGGACGAGTGGCGATCAATGAATGATGCAACCAAACCACCAGCCTTCTTCTAGACAGGAAGTGGCGATCAATGAGTAATACAATCAAATCCCCAGCCTTTTTCTAGACAGGAAGTGGAGCTGAACAATGATGCAACCAAACCACCAGCCTTCTTCCAGACAGGAGACAGGAAGTGGAGTCCATCAATGAATGATACAACCAAATCACCAGCCTTCTTCTAGACAGGAAACAGGAAGTAGAGGGGAGCAATGAATGATACAACCAATCGCCAGCCTTCTTCCACACAGGAAACAGGAAGTGGAGTCCATCAATGACTGATACAACCAAATCCCAGCTCTTCCAGACAGGAAACTGCGAAGTGAACCCCCGAAGATTAAGTGATTTAAACTTCCTTTCTCCTGTCTGGAAAACGGCTGGTGATTGGTTGCACAATTTTCTCTCAATGGTCAGCAAAATTCAAGTTGGGCAAAACCGATCAGACCTGAATCCTCAATATAATAAAACACAACTGTATGCTTTATTCTAATTCCCTGGGAGATAGAGAGTTACTTTAATGTGAGGAATAGGAGGGGGACGCGCAGGGATTATGATAAAAGCTGGGATTATTACCATACAGTCTTGGGTTCTGTACAGTGTGTGCTCTTAACTATACATAATTTGATGTTTCACCATTAGCGCAGGAAATAACTATTACATACCAAAAAATAATAGCCCGAGTCTTTTGAGCGCTGCATTAGCACATAGGACTGTTCCCGGCCTAAATGCCTGCCTTACATTTACTGATATTATACAGATAGAGGTTTTTAAAATTATTCCCGATGCACTATAAAAAAAAAACAACAACTCACAAACACAACTATATAAAACCAGACAAATACCCCATAGCCAAAAACACAGGCCCCTAAACATCACATCCAAATGTGCTGAAAGAGGTTGTCCCAAATTGAAGCTCCTTTAATGAAGTTTTAATGGGAAAAGTAAGGGTGACCTCATGGACAAAGCATCCGGTAACAGGCCGGTAACCTCATAGGACAGTTGTGGGGTACAGTTTGGCGGTATACGCCTACTTTCTCCAACATATAAATGGAGCGGCATAGAAGACTACATTAAAGGGTAATGCGCACATCGAGTGACCATTAGCTGTTTGCAGGGTGTTTAGCTCTTGAGACCCCAAAATGATCTGCTGAAACCTAGGAGAGTAGATGGGGACCTAGCAGAAAGTTCTCAATTTCCCTTCAGCCCCTCCACAGGAGAAATGAAGCATGATATCAATGGTCTGTCCATTCATGCATGGATGTGCCTGATCCTCCAGAGCAGAAGATACTTCGCGTAACTACTTTCTTCTTTGGATGAGAGATGATTGGCCCCTTATTTAAAGGGCGTTGTTCACTACTAGAATTGTTTGCATTGTAAGTTCTTGCACAAAACATAGTCACTTTGCCAATGTGTGTTCCATTACCAGTGTACTACCTTGTCTAGTTATCCCTCTTGTATTGGGCTGCATCAGCTCCTCAGGTACGCTATAGCAACAGACCTGTTTGATTCTCCTGATAGGCTTGCAGCACTGGTTGCTTAGAATCAGACCTGGATTCTACTGCCCCCAGGCCATATAGAAGCCAGTAGACACGCCCTTGAATTCAAAGTGAAACTAAGAAAACAGGACAAATCAATGTAATGAGACGACCCCTTTAACTAAAAGTTAGGACATTATTTATAAAGCTGACAACTCCCTTAAAGCGGTTGTCCAGTATAGAAAACCAAGTCTCATATGTGCTATTAGGGAATTTGGCGTTAATAGTGGGGAAGGTCCTGTGTTCAGAATCCACATTTTTTGGTCAGAGTTACTAAGAACGTCTCTTTTGTTCTGGAGGACCTGTCCTTTCCTGTATTACTCAGGCGACCCATTGATTTGAATGGATATGGTGTAGTGACTTATTCATCCTGTGGTGGTGCTGTTGGGAAACTGAACGCTTGCTACCATGTTTCCCAAAAGGGGGTAAGGGATGTAATAGAGGAAAAAGTACCATGTCAGTGTGTGGTAACTAAAAGGGGTTGTTTCATCAGAGCAACAGGCAGCCAGGATTACACAGCATGTCAGTGCTCAGACCATAAGCTGAACACTGCATGAAATTAGTCTGCATGGCTGTCGTCCCAGAAGGAAGCCTCTTCTAAAGATGATGCACAAGAACGCACGCAAACAGTATGCTGAAGACAAGCAGACTAAGGACGTGGAAAACTGCCATGTCCTGTATCTGATGAGACCAAGGCTCACACTTTCCTGGTCAGGCTGTGGGTGGTTCTACGTAGTGGACTGTCTATCATTTCTACGCTCTGCTATTCCTAGCGGATACGGTTACAGTGACATGAGTGTAGGAGGTTTTCTAAACTGTAGTGGAAAAGGATGCAGAGCTCTAAAGAGTTAAAGCTTGTCAGTAAGTCCTGTAAACAAGCACCTGTTCTTACAGATAAGAAACACTGCAGGGAGTGCTATCAACTAGGAAAGCTTGTGTAAACAAGCAGGAGACAAGAATTGCTCTAACTTTGAAAGGAAGCAAAATCAGAACTGCAATGTATTTGGTAATAGTATTTATGTACTTTTGCCTTCATGTTTAAAGCTAAATGAATGAAATCGAAATACCCTCTTTAATTCCTCCATTGAAATTTAAATATTCGAAAGGCTCACAGGGATGTGAGTTGGGGACTCTTGCAAGCATCAGTACCATGTTTCCCCACAGATTACAGCCAATGTCTCAGGGTCCCAGAAGCAAGACATTGTTATTTGCTTGTCATCAAGGAACAAGTTAGGATTTTCAAACCACAAGCCAGTTAATGTCTAATTGTCTTGCCTAGTTTAAATTAGTATGTTTTTGTCTAGATATTTTGGACCCAGCTCTGTCTTCTCCTAAAATTTATCCTGATGTTTATTTTGTGTAGCCATGAATCACCCAGATATTCCCCTTGAAGTGTCTGCTTTGTTGCAGAAGCTATTTGAGCTCAACCATTTACGACACCTGAATGCCTAATGCTCAATTTGAACTCATCATAAGTTGAGTATAAGTTGGCAGTGCTGTGGTCTGTGGACCGAGGTCTGGCGTCCATAGTCAAGTGCCATATTTCTTAGTGACTTTTATAATGTTACAATCCTCAGAATTTTCCACCCAGATCTGAGCCAGAAGTGAGCATAAGGGGCAGGGTCTCTCCCCTCTTTGTAAAGTAGCGTGCACTTCGCAGATAACTCCTTATATTACCATGATTGCTACTACTATCTTCTTGCATGCCATCTGCCGCCTATCTTACCACCCTGTCTTGCCCTCAGACAATTTTATCCATATAAGCTCCTCTCTCGCTTTCCCTTCACCTTTGTATCTCATCCACACGCTATTTTCCCTTTCAACCACACCTCAAACCTCCAGCTCACATTTTACTGCACAAACGCACTCATTATTCATCACTGAACCATCTGCTGGTCTCTTTTCATTCTCCTGCTTCTTGCTGCAGGGGAAATCTCTCCCAACCCCGGCCACCCTCCTTACACTGCTCATCCCCACCTCCTCCCTCTGCTCCTTTGAAACCCTGCTACCTGCTTGCCATTCGCTGTACGTCTTTTCTGCCCCTTTATGTGTGCTCTATGGACCGCCCATCCGTCTGCAACAAACTCACTGCTGTTCATGACCTGTTTCTCATCCAACTCCCTCAACCTGTGCCCTCAAGAACATGGCTCCAGCCATCTGACACGCTACACTTGCTGCCCTCACTATGGCGGCCTACACTTTACCACACCCCCAGACCTGAGAACAGGCCGGGTGGAGGAGTCGGCTTACTTCCCTCTCCACTTTGCACTTACCGGTCATTACCCTGTACCCCACTCACTTTCCATCCTTTGAGGTCCACACCCTCAGACTCTTTCAGCCATTTTCATCAGAGTCGCAGTTGTCTACAGACCCTCTGGCTCTCAACGCCAGTTTCTGGGATCATTTTGCCGCCTGGCTCCCACCACTTCCTCTCTTCTGAAATGCACTCTCTTCATGGGTTGATTTCCAACATCCCATTGATGACTCCCATGTCTCCTTCTGCATCACAGTTTCTTTCACTATACCTCTTCCCTTGGCCTCTTCGCAGGGTTTACCAAGACTCTCAACCCACAAGGATGGGAACTCTCTGGATCTGGGTTTTCAGTCATCTTTCCTCAATTTCTACTTCCCTAATGTCTCCTTATGCTCTCTCTGACCACAATCTTATCTCCTTCATTATCACTACATTCTCAGCCTTTCTGGACATACCTTCTCATCACACATTCCGAAAAATTTCCGCTCCATTAATATCAGGAACTCACAGACACCTTAACAGTCCTCACTGCCCACCAATCTCCTCCACTCTCTCCTGTCACAGTCCTGGCTGTCAACGATTACAATGAAACTTTCACAACCACCTGGACTTGTTGGCACCATCACACACCGCGACCTCCATGAGTCAGACGCCCGCTGCCTTGGGACAACCTCCAGACCTCGCCATTGCAGCGATGTTCCCTAGGTGTGTGTGCGCTGTGGAGAAGTTAAGCTACTGGCAGACTTTCTCCACTACAAATTCATGCTCAGGACTTACCAACACTGCCCTTCACTGCGGCAAACAAAAATATTTCACCTCCCTCTTCTCCACACTACCACAACAACCCACAACGCCTCTTGACACCTCCTACTCCCTCCAAAGGCCTAACGCGCAGGCTCCGGCCACTGACCTCTGTGCTGAAGACCTGGCACACTTCAAAGAGAATTGAATATATCCGGCTAAAATATCCTCAGTCCCCAAGTAATACCCATCCCATCCTCCTGCACGTCCTCTCAATCTACTCTCAATCCCCTTGACCTGACGACAGAGGAAGAAGTGTCCTAGGCTTCTCTGGGTCTGCTTGTCCTCACCACCTGACTTAATGACCCCATTCCATCTCCACCTCGTCCAGTCTATTTCCTCCATGCTGTCCTCTCTCACCTTACTGCTAATCTGTAAACCGCTCTCTGTCCACTGGGATCTTTCCATCTTCCTTCAATCCCGCCATCATAACCCCTTTACTCAAAAAGCCCACTCTGACCGTCCTGTGCTGACTAACTAGACCGACCAGTCTCTAACCTGCCCTTCATCTCTAAACTCCGTGGAACGGCCTGTCTACTCTCGCCTAATCCGCTATCTCTCTACTAATCTCTCTTCTTGACCCTCTGCAATCAGGTTTCCGCACCTACACTCCACGGAAAACTGCCTTCGTTCAAGTTTCAATATGCTCTCCTGACAGCAAAATCTCAAGGTTAACTTAAAAAACTCGTGCTGCTTCTCTTGGATCTTCTGCAGCATTTGACACATGTGGATCACCACTTCTCTCTCTGCATGCTCAGCCACAATTGGCCTCCAGGACCCACCGCTCTCGCTTGGTTTCTCGTCCTACCTCTCTGACCGCTCATTCAGTGTCTCATTTTCTGGTTCGACCTCCTCTCCTCTTCCTCTTGCTGGTTTGGAGTTCCTCAGAGATCGTTCTGGTCCTCTCTCTTCTCAATCTATACAGCCCCCATTGGACAAACCATCAGTAGTTTTGGCTTCCAGTACCATCTCTATGCGATGACACCCAATTATACATTCCTCCCGTTGACATCACTCCAGCCCTGCGACAAAAACAACCAGTGACTGTCTGTCCGCTGTCTCTGACATCATGTCCTTTCTCATCTGAAACTAAACCTCACATAAGACTGCAATTCTTTGTCTTTCCGCCATTACTTACCAACCCCCCTGCTATTTCTGTTTCTGTATGTGGGTACCACCATTTCTCCTAGGCAGCAGGCCCGCTGTCTTGGGGTTATATTAGATTCTGATCGACCTTCACCCATATATCCATCCTTGCCCGCTCCTGTCACCTGACCTCAAGAATATCTCCAAAATCCGTCCATTTCTCACTGTGAAACAACCAAACTTCATTATGCTCTTATTCTTTCTCGCTTGACTACTGTTAAGCCCAGCTAATCGGTCTCCCTCTCTGTAAACTCTCCCCTCTCCAATTGTCCAGAATGCTGCAGCCAGGATTGTCTTTCTCTCCAGCGCTATACAGATGCCTATACCCTGTGTCAGTCACTGCACTGGATGGCCCATTCACTATAGGGATTACAGTATAAACTAATCACTTCACTTCATAAGTCTTTTCCAAAAAAACAAAAGCGCTGCTTTTCTCCCTACAACTCACTCCCTAGTCTCTGTTACCGTCCTACCCGTGCTCTCCGCTCTGCTGCTGATATCAGGTTACAACTATCGAATCATGAACCTCCATGCCCGCTACAAGATTTCACACGTGCGGCACCAATTCTCTGAATATGTACCGTGGCGATCAGGCACATTCACAACCCTCACAGTTTTAAAGAGGGCCCTGAAAATACTTCTTCTCGGTCTGGCCCACAAGATCCCTAACTGCTATCTCAAACATCTGTCACTTCCTATACTAGTGCACTCACAGGCACTTATCTTTCTATAGATGTATTCAGCTTTTGGTCCCGGGCCCCGGTTTGTTGTGGGGGGGTGGGGGGGGGGGGTGGTTTTTTGTGGGGGGGGGGGGTGGGTTTTTGTGGGGGGGGGGGCTGGCAGGTTCATCCTTTTTTCATGTAAACCACCTGTATTTTATGAAAACTTGGCCGGACATTGATAAACTGGCACTGTCTTACCGTATGTTCACCCATACACCCTAATAGATTGTAAGCTCTCACGGAGGGGACCTCACACCTTGTGTTCATCTGTAAGTTTTTTTAATGTGTAAGGTCTGTACGTAGTAAGTGCTGCGGAATATGTTGGCGCTATATAAATAAAGATTATTATTATATTATTATTCTACAGCAGAGAACCCCTTTAAGCAATTTAAAGAGGACCTGTGACATCTCCTGTATATTTTAGTAAATTCTTGTGTTCCCTGTGAAATACCAATCATGGAGCCTCTTCTCTTATATCTCTGTGTTGTGCGGTTCCTCCGTTATTCCTCCTAGAAATGTATGACTGAATCTGTCAGATGGGTGTAACAATCACAGTTTTCAAGGGGCGTGTCCCTGCACACATTGACTGTGAGCACTGATTGGATGAGGTCAGACTGTGCATGTACACGCCCCCAACTGGTAATACCCATCTGACAGATTTAGTAGTACATTTCTACAAGGAATAACTGAAGAACAGCACAACACATGGGTAGAAGGTTTTTTTAATTAATATTTTAATATTAAACAATTTAGTTTAGTTCTGAGTGATCCAAATTTATCAATAGACTGATTGCTACAAGTCCCATCTCCACTGCCTTAAAGGGGTGTTCTCACCATGCTATTTCACAGAGCCTCCTCTTCACAACCAGCTTCAGGCTCACATTTCCTGTTTAGGCTGTGGGCAGTTCTACAGCTTGAGGCTACCACTTCCTGTTCAGACTGTGGGTGGCTCTACAACTTCAGACTCCCACTTCCAGTTAGGGCTGTGGGCGGTTCTACAGCTTCAAACTCCCACTTCCTTTGTACTTATTTTTCAATTTCCCATATCACTATTTAAAAAAAAAAATCCTGAAGTTTTCACTTTAGCCACTCGTCCTTCTAATAATCGGACACTTGCCGTTCTGTAGAGGAAACTTTTCAGCAGTCTCCTCATTAACAGCACAGGCATGTCAGTGTCATACGCTGCATGAAATTAGTCTGCGTGTGTCGTCCCAGAGGGAAACCTCTTCTAAAGATGATGCACAAGAAAGCCTGAAAACAGTTTGTTGAAGATAAGCAGACTAAGGTCATGGATTACTGGTATCATGTCCTATATCTGATGAGACCAAGATAAACCTTATTTGGTTCTGATGGTGTCAAGCGTGTTCGGCGGCAACCAGGTGAGGAGTACAAAGACAAGAGTGTATTGCCTATAGTCAAGCCTGGTGGTGGGAGTGTCATGGTTTGGGGCAGCATGAGTGCAGCGGCGAGCTACAGTTCATTGAGGGAACTATGAATGTCAACATGTACTGTCAGATACTGAAGCAGAGCATGATCCCCTCCCTTCTGGGCTGTAGGGCTGTATTCCAACATGATAATGACCCTAAATACACCTCCAAGACGACCACTGCCTCGCTAATGAAAATGAGGTTAAAGCTGAACACCAACTACGTTACGTTGTATGAAAGGGTCATATCATTGTATCACACCCCCCCCCCCCCCCCCCCCCCCCCCCCCCCCGCGGACCCCACCCCCCCTCACCCCCCCCCCCCCCCCATAGAATACAATATTTACAAAAAAAAAGTGAGGTGTGCACTTACTTTTGGGAGATACTGTATATTATATCCAATATGCAATTTTTCCAGGTTATAAGCAAAACATCCTTAAAAAAAGCCAATTTCCTTTTGGCGGATATAAACCAGGCAAAGTGCCAATGAATCACCTCCGTAGTAAAAAGGTGCAGATTAGATGGGGCGAGTATCGCCCACATTTACATGTATTCGTTATATAAACCTTACGAGAGCGTCGCACAGGAGACGGAGCCATTAGGGAATGAAACGCAATGTCCCTGATTAAAATAAAAGGGAGCCTTGCAGATCGCCTCTTACATAACCGCCCCTTCATTTCTACCCTCTAAGTCTTCGCAAGTCATCAATTTAATTTCTTAAATGGACCCATGAATCCCACAATCGTGCGGCCGCCGCCGACAACGTGCAACTTCATAGCTCGTCTGAACTATAGGACGAGGGTTTCATTTTATTATGTGAGATTACGGAGCGGAGGCAGACGATACCAGCGCAGGCGGGTAACACAATCTACCAGCACCGGTTAACATAACCTACTTCTTCACCTCTGGACTGGGTACATCTGCCAGCCGGTGACAGGGTCACACAGTACACTGTGACACACTTCAATAATAGCAGAGGAAGGGGCTCACTTACTTTTTAGGTTAATCTGCCTATGGTTATAGAGAGATGATTAAAAGGTTTCCTATGGCTATTAAATCATATGGATGTAGTAAAACCATCAGGGAAATGAAACGGTGAATTTTTGTAAACAAACAACATGAACTATGGGGGATTAGACGAACCCGAATTCTGAATTAATAAGGGGAGGGGAGGGGGAGGGCTCCATTCAGGACCTTCATTCATCACCCAAAGCAGCTAGAAAGAGCACCTCCGGACATGTGGATGAGTTATACAGACTATTTGATTTTGATGATACAGGTGTAATGCTTCATTTCTCCAGTGGTGGCGCTGTTTTTATTAAGATTTTAAAATTAAACAATTTAGTTTAGTTCTGAGTGGTTCAAATTTATCAATAGACTCAAATCTGATTGCTTGAAGTCCCATCTCCAAGACCTTAAAGGGGTGTTCTCACCATGCTATTTCAGAGCCTCCTCTTCACAGCCAGCTTAATTTCCGGTTCCGGCTGTGGGTGGCTCTACAGCTTCAGGCTACCACTTCCTGTTCAGGGTGTGAGCGGTTCTACAGCTTCAGGCTCACAATTGCCGTTCAGGCTGTGGGCGGCTCTACAGCTTCAGGCTCCCAGTTCCCATTCAGGCTATGAGCGGTTCTTTAGTTTTCAGGGCTACACTTCTGTTCAGGCTGTGGGTGGTTCTACAGCTTCAGCCTCCCACTTCCCACTTCCTGCTCAGGTTTCCCCTTCCCATTCAGGCTGTGGGCGGTTTTACAGCCTCAGGCTCCCACTTCCCATTCAGGCTATGGGCGGTTTCCAGTGTCAGGACTTTTTTTTAACCCGCCACCTTTTTTTTTCTTTTTACACCCCTGGGGATTCAGGCTGTGGGTGGTTCTACAGCATCAGGCTGCCACTTCCTGCTCAGGTTTCCACTTCCCGTTCAGGTTGTGGGTGGTTTGATAGCTTCAGGCTCCCACTTCCCGTTCAGGCTGTGGATTGTTCTACAGCTTCAGGCTCCCACTTCCCTTTCAGGCTGTGGATTGTTCTACAGCTTCAGGCTCCCACTTCCCATTCAGGCTGTGGATGGTTCTACAGCAGTGAATGACAAGTTAGCTCTGATATTCCTAGTGGAGTCTGTTAGAGGGACATCGGTGATGGAGGTTTTTAAACAGCAGGATAAAAGGCTACAGAGCTAAAGTTTGTTAGTAAGAAAGATAAACAAGCTCCTGTGCGGATGATAAGACACAGCATGTAATGATGTCACCATCCAGGCCACTGCTGGAGCAGAGTGAGGTGGTTGTTTACATAGGGAAGCTTGTGCACACAAGCAGGAGATAAGGACTGCTCTAGTTCTGAAAGGAAGCAAAATCAGAGCAGCAATGTATTTGGTAATAGTCTTTCCTTCCCTTTGCCTATTATTGTGGTGAGAATACCTTTTTAGGAACAGGCCTCCCACTTCGGTTCACTGCCACCGTGTGCTTGGCCTAGATTCAGAACTCCAGTCGTGAGCTGTGCATGATGCCATTTTTCTTGCATCTGCATGGAGAAGTTTGGTGGTCCAGGAGGTGGAAGCTGCACCTATAATGGGGGCTAGCTTACCTGGGACTGCCCCCAAACTAGAGAGCACTATAGATTTTAGGGGAGGGAGTTAAATAGACCACGCCTCTTTGTGGGCCTCTGCAGGTCACCAGTAATGCTTTGATGGGCCTTATATTGCGCAGGCCTGACCTATAGCCCATCCTATCGATAACCCATAAATATCTGCGATAGGAACACCCTTTTCAACATGTCTGTTATTACCTGATATTGGAGGCATAAAATACTGCAGTCTTTTTCCTTTATTGTATACCGATACATAGAGGGTCAGGTGAAGACCAAAAGGGTCCCACCTTCCTGCTCCATGGGGCGACCGATCCCCATTTATTCCTGGCGTGCTAAATCAAATGTACAAGATGTAATGTGAACGTCTCTTAGCCTCTGCACCGTTATCAGTTCCAGCGGAGCTGGACAATTTATCAGCCTCTAAAGAGTTCTGCCATTCAGTGACTGCAAGATAGAGATTTAGAATGTTTAAGATTGGTAGCCAAAGCATTATGGAAAGGGAGTGAGAAGCTCAAGCGCCCTCTATTGGATGTAACAAATCCTCAATTTGCTTCAGACTCACTGATTCTTTAGAAAGCAAAAGGGATATTAGCCAAGCCCACACACCTATATGGTGCTCTCCCCAAGGAGAGATGTTCCCCTTTCTGAGCCACTCATTGCCTCCCTCCCAGCCAGCCAGCACACTCTGCTCTGCATTGATGAGGAGCAAAACTCCGAGTGTGCTGGCTGACTGGCAGGGAGGCAATGAGTGGCTCAGAAAGGAAACTCTCCCCTTTGGGGGAGAGCACATATAGGCGTGAAAGGCTTGGTAATATCCCTTTTGCTTTCTAAAGATTCAGTGAGTCTGAAGCAAATTGGGGATTTGTTACATCAATAGGGGGTGCTTCAGTCTCAGCTCCTTTTCCCCTAATGCCCTTGCAAATTTGCAGATGCTTTGTGGAGGGCAAAAAGACCATTCAAAACTCCACACGCCTAGATGGTGCTCTCCCCAAGGAGAGATGTTCCCCTTTCTGAGCCACTCATTGCCTCCCACCCAGCACACACTGCTCTGCAAGGAGGAGGAGCAAAACTCCGAAACAGCTGTCTGCAGATGAGCGATACTGGCTTGGCTAATATTCCGTTTGCTTTCTAAAGATTCAGTGAGTCTGAAGCAAATTGAGGATTTGTTACATCCAACAGAGGGCGCTTGAGCCTCTCAGCTACTTTCCCATAATGCATTGTGATATGCAGATGCTTAGTGGAGGGCAGAAAGGCAATTCAAAACTCCACATCCCTATATGGTGCTCTCCCCAAGGAGAGATGTTCGCCTTTCTGATCTGGTTACAAAGTGATCGCTGTAAAACTGGTGACTGCGGGCATATTTGGAAACACACCTAAAAAAATAATAAAAGCAGGTGACCGAGGAGGAAGAGGGATAGATCTGAAAGATCCTGCACTAGATCCCCCGATAGACCATAATCTGCTATCAGGGCAGTACTCCAGTCAGGGATCCTCAAATTTAAAGGGGCAAGCTATGAACTGGTAATGGAGGCAGACGCTTCAGCTGTTTGTGGCCCTGATGCGGAGAATTACCGTATTATCACCTATTGATCCCGACAGACTGCGCTGCTGTATCACAGGGTCATCACTTCTGACCCCCCTCGGCCAATGGCTTCCGGTCCTGCAGGTGCCATTCACTACAATAACACGTATTACCTAAATTTAGTGAATGACCGCCTGCCATTAAGGGGCGCCGCAGCGGTGTTACCATTGATCACTCGCCGCCATGCTATTCCCCTGCTATAGTCTCGCACCTTCCATGAACGCCATTGCCAGCTCCAGTCTTAAAGCCTCCATTGTCCCGTCCATTGAAACCCAGTAAATCCACTTTTATTACATTTGAGCCAAGACAAACATGGAGAAGCTGCACGTGTCCTCTCCAGGATGCTGCCGGGCATCACCAACGCGTGCACGCTTCCTGCCGCGGCTCGCATCCGGGAAAATGACTGCTTGGACACAAACATGAAGAGAGCAGCAATGTTTATAGTCTAGATGTAAAGGGACGCTCTGTTAGGCTGCGTTCACACCTCGCGCTTTCCTTTTAGCTGCATCAAAAACACAAGCAATTAAAAAATGCATGTTTTTTTTTTTTTTTAACCAGTCGCCCCATTCCTGACCAGGCACATTTTCCTTTTCCCTAGTACATACTGGTTTGAACACTACCACGCTTTCTCACACTCTGTTATATTTCTTCGCCTTTTTTCCCATGATAGGTTAGATTTTATTTTTATGTCATTTTCACATAAGAATTTTTTTTTATATTTATATTCTATTTTCCCTTCATTTTTTTTGTATGAGCAAAAGTGGCGCTAAAATAAGTTTCTTTCGTTATATCCCTTTTCTCGTCACGGGCGTTTTTATAGAGTTGATATGAAGCTTTGGGGTCATCGGGATGAGGCTAAAAGTTGCAATTTGGGCCGTAGGTTTTAGGGTATGTTCACACAGTTGATTTTGAAGCTGTTTTCGAAGCACTTCTGCTCCCAAAACAGCATAAAAAAACCTGCAAAACGCCACCACATCATTTTAATTGATTCCTATGTAAAACAGCGCTGTAGTTCACACACGAAGAGCTTCTTACGCACGTTTTAGGTGCATCTTTTGGGCGCTGAAAAATAAGCGTCAAGTCAATTCTTAAAGTGTTTTCAGCACTGAAAATCCCCATAGGAATCAATGGAAAGCTTCAAAACCTCATCCAAAACCTCGGCGCGTTTTTAGATGCGTTTCTCTGCGCATTTTTGGAGCGTTTTTTGCCCTTGCTATTCATTTGTATGGGTGAAAACAGTGTTGAAAACCTCATCAAAAACGCACTGAGAAACGCGTATAAAACCTCTTCTGAAGAGGCGTGTTTATGGTGAGGTTTTGATGCTGTTTGGGCGCTGAATAATCAGCATCCAAATAAGCCGTGTAAACATATCTTTAAAGGGGTTGTTCATTTCATTAAATGGTCTTCAAAATAAGGGGACAGTGAAAACAAGTAACTTTGCAATTAGATGTCATTAGCAAAGCTGCCTTGTTCTCACAGTGTCCCTTATCTTCTGGTTTCTGTTTACTCTGTAATCCAGTGCTGGTCGGATCCCTCCTCCTTCCATTTCACTAGTTGAGAGCTCATCTACATTCTGTTTGCCCCCGGGCGGCTGTATTCACGGAGCTTGCATTCCTGCCTCTCACTCAAAGTAAGGGACCGGCACATTTTCACTCTGCACAGCCAGAAGAAACAGAATAACACTGCAGGGCTTCTATAATCAGGAAACAGCACAATTGTGTGTCGATTCCTGCCTCTCTTGCATAGAAGGAAGATCTGTGCCGTTCATAGAAAGCTGTAACAAATCTCCAGCTGTGAGAGGAGAAGAGATCAGTGCTCAGTCTAGATTGAATGCAGCCTGTGGTATGTATACAGCTCTTACAAAATAAGACTGCATAGGGAGAGAGACAGTGACATGTGGACTCAGAGAGGTGGGGGGGGGAGTCCCAAGAGCCAGCATGAACAGTGAAGGGGGGGGGGGGATGATATCACCCAGCTAGGAGGGGAAGAAACGCCCCTGCATTTCTAGAGTTGAGAAGCTGAGAGCCGTATGAATCAGCCGAACTAAAGAAGCGATACATCCCCTTTAAGCTTAATAACATGTTATTTTTGCATGTGTGTTTTTTATTATTTTACATACTTTGCCCCCTTAAAGGGGTTGTCTCACTACAAAGAATAGCTTTGAAAATGTAGGGAACACTAAATGAAGATGTTTTCCAAATATATTGCTTTGTTCATTTTTTTTGTTGAGGAGCTACAAGTGATTTTATCACCTTCTGAGGACTCTCTGGTTTCCCAAGTGACCAACCTGTGTACTCCTTATCCCCTGCTGTTTGTTCTATCTGATAGCAGGGAGTGATGATATCACACAGGTCCCTGGCCAGCAGTGAGAGCTTGTTTGTTATCTGATCTTTCAGACAAAAGACAGTAATTACTCTACTGTTTACATTAGCTTCTCCGGACCTCAGAGAAGGTAATTTATTTAATCTAGACTAATAAACAGAGAAGTCTGAATACACTGAGCTCATATGCTAATTACAGACAACTTGACCAGGAAGTGACAGAGCAAAGCAGCATTATTTCATTCATGCATCCTATGAAACTTTGAGATGAGACAACCCCTTTAAGGTCAGAAAAAAACCTTGGGAGGGGGGGGGGGTGGAATTGGACGATTTTTATATAAAACTTTTTATTTATTTATTTTTTTTAGATTTCCCTGCCTGTAATTGGGTCTGATATATTAGCTTCAATTACAGGGGAAATACAGGGGAAGTTCACTCCTGAAGTCACTGCAGAGCTGATCTGGGGCTGATAAGACACTGCAGCTCATGCAGTTCCCGAGTCTGGGAGCAGGAAGCTGCTATATACAGTGCGCTTATTGAGTGTGGTATATACAATGATCGGTAATAAATCATCCCCGTCTTCTCACTGGAGGGCCCTGCTGCCGCTGACAGACGGCTCTCCACCCCCGCAGCTGTACAATTAGGGTATGTTCACACAGCGTATTGCGGCGTGTTTTCCCCGGTGCATACTCGCCCGAAAGAAGTGAGATGTCACTTCTTTTTCATAGTATGCACCGGGAATACGCCTTTTTATCATAGCACTCTTGGCTACCATATTTGCAGGGCATACTTTGGGCACATTAGAGCACAATAACAATACAATGTTCACACAAGACGTATTGTGGCACACTCAGGTACTCCCCACAATACGCCTTCGATAGAGTTGTTGAAAGTACGCGCTTGCAAGCACGTACTTTCAATGCAAGGCAGATTTCTGCCTTGTATACATTTCTATTGCTCAGTGCATAAGTGCCTGAAAGAAGTGCCAGGTCACTTCTTTTTACAGGCGTACATCAGGGTATGTTCACACGGTGTCTTGCAGCAATCGGTAGTGTGTGGCTCATGTAGGAAGCAATGTGTGGTGTGCTGGCTCAGTGGCTCTATGGACCCTCCAGCAGCTGTGGGGCCCCTGGATGGTGGTGTTGGCTCTATGGACCCTCCAGCAGCTGTGGAGGACCTTATTAAGTCACTCCCAGCCTGTTGAGCTGCTGTCTGTGCTACATACAGCGGTCACTCTGGATATTAGCTGCTGGTCATAATAATGTGATGTGACTGTGTATTTACAAAGTTAATAAATCATTCATGTAGATTATATCTGGAAATGTTTTTTAGAAGGAGGAGATTTGCCTTAACTACTTGTCCAAAACATCCTTCTATCTGTATAGTGCCTGTACTGTGTAGCGGTAGTCCATGCTTGACACCAGTGGTGCAGTATACAGGATTAGGTAGCTAGCAGATAGCCATCCCCTATTGTGTGCTCAGTAACACTGTATTACATGAATGACTCCTCCAGAAGGTAGACCTGTAATACACTGTGTAGTAATGTTTGGTAAGAGGAGTGGTGTTTGTACAGGTGTGGGTGTAGCATTACACTTAGGCACATATGGACGGGGTACTTGGGTTACATAGAAATGGGGTCAGGCATTACATGGTTTGCTTGTATGTAAGGCTGCACCCATCTGGATAATAATCTGGGCTCTGTAGATTGTATATTCCATTGTATCCAGATAAATCCCTACTATTCCCTATTATGGAGAAAACACGACTATGTCATAGCAAAACATTTATGTAGGTCAGATAAGGCGCGGATCCATTTACATGTAGTAACCGTCATCCAGCCAATTTCATTGCTGCTTGTGCTCCAGTCTCAGGACTCGCGCTCCCAGACAGATCAGCTGGTGGAGAACTTCCAAGTGTAGGTAATGGAGAGTCACAGAGCCAGCGAGGGGTGCCCTGCACAAAGTATGGCTGGTGATGGTCGGACTATGACGAGTACCATGATCTGAAGGCCTAGGAAAGCGGTGTCCAACCTGTGGAGAAATACAACTCACATCATGCCCTTTGGCGGCAAATGCACATTCGGATTTGTAGTTTGGTAAAAGCCGGAAAGTCACAGGTTGGACACCGCTGGTCTACAGTGAAAAAGACCAATTTTTCGCTTTGCCTATGCCAATTGTTGGGCTGTTGGACAATCATTTACATCCCACGCTATGTCTATGCCGGTGGAGACAGAATTCGGCCTGACATGTCACTTCATGTGGCCCGTGAGAGCTTAGACCCAGCGAGCAGGGACGGACAAGGTCCGGATGTAGAAGAACCAGCTCTCCACTTTCCCCAGAGGATGCAACCAGAGCTCAGAAAAACTGGTGGCATCGGAAGCACAGGGAGCGGGCACCATCCTGGATTCTGAGCTCTGTTGCCGACTCCCACATCGCTTTGTTCAGCAGAGGTAGCACAGCTTGGCCATCAAACAAATCAGTTTGATAGCTGGCCTTACCGGGTGAGGAGGTCACCATACACATCAGTTGGATAGCTGGCCTTGCCGGGTTAGGGGGTCACCATACACATCAGTTTGATAGCTGGCCTTGCCGGGTTAGGAGGTCACCATACACCAGTTGGATAGCTGGCCTTACCGGGTTAGGAGGTCACCATACACCAGTTGGATAGCTGGCCTTACCGGGTTAGGAGGTCACCATACACCAGTTGGATAGCTGGCCTTACTGGGTTAGGAGGTCGCCATACACATCAGTTGGATAGCTGGCCTTACTGGGTTAGGAGGTCGCCATACACATCAGTTGGATAGCTGGCCTTACTGGGTTAGGAGGTCGCCATACACATCAGTTGGATAGCTGGCCTTACTGGGTTAGGAGGTCACCATACACATCCGTTGGATAGCTGGCCTTACCGGGTTAGGAGGTCGCCATACATATCAGTTGGATAGATGGCCTTACTGGGTTAGGAGGTCTCCATACACATCAGTTGGATAGCTGGCCTTACAGGGTTAGGAGGTCGCCATACATATCAGTTGGATAGCTGGCCTTGCTGGGTTAGGAGGTCACCATACACATCAGTTGGATAGCTGGCCTTGCTGGGTTAGGAGGTCACCATACACATCAGTTGGATAGCTGGCCTTACCGGGTTAGGAGGTCGCCATACACATCAGTTGGATAGCTGGTCTTACTGGGTTAGGAGGTCGCCATACACATCAGTTGGATAGCTGGCCTGGCTAGGTTAGGAGGCCATCACACACATTATTTGGATAGCTGACTTTGCTGGTTTAGGAGGCCACCAGACACATTAGTTGGATAGCTGACTTTGCTGGTTTAGGAGGCCACCAGACACATCAGTTGGATAGCTTGCCTTCTCAGGTTAGGAGACCACCATACACATTAGTTGGATAGCTGGCCTTGTCAAAATTGGGGGATCCAGCCCACATTTATCTAACGTGTATATCCAGCTTCATAGCTGAGCTCAAACCCACTACAACTCGTATAAAGAGACCAGATCAGTCAAGGAGTCCTCTAGGCATTTTGATGTACTACATTTGGCTACTACAGAGAACGATCCCTGTTGGTAAATGCAATATAGGAAGAAACACCCCAGGATAAATGGATACTCTGTATTATACCAATTGCATGGCCCGAGGGGGCGGAGCATGACAAAGACAGGTGTCAAGCACCGCCCCCTCAGGCTCTCTAATATAAGGGGGGGGGGTGGAGTGGGGTACTAAGTTAAATGCACCCAAATCATGGCTTAATTTACATCAAGAAGCTGGCCTACATGCCACGTTGATGATTTAGTATCCTCTTATAAGGAGAAGGGTGTCCAACCTATCTACTAAATTTATTACAAAGCACGTGCCACTATCAAAGACTTGGCACGTGCCTTGTATTAGGTCATGTTCACACGGAGTAATTTTCGCACATTTTAACACTCATTTCATACCGAAATCTCCTATTGATTTTATTTTTTTTTTTCAGCAAAAATATTTTTTTTAAAAGGGTTTTTGTAAAGCATAACAGATTAAAAAAGCAAACCTTTTGTTGGTATAAGTCAGGGGAAAGGGAGGAGGGGAGGGAACATAGGGGCAAGAAAAACAACATACCAACCACAAATGCCATTGTACAGTATCCTAAATGCAACATATAGACTAACGACGTCAGAGCAATAGTAAGTAAGAGAAGTTTTCCTAAGTCTCTTAGGGGTTGTGATTGTGCACTTTCCATCTAGGGTTTAATTTTTTCAATTTAAAAATCAAAAAAAGAGGGGACAATGTAATAGCAAGACTGCAACCATATAGACCAGTTACTTCTAATTTTCGAAAGTTCGTGAGGGGGTGTTATTAGATTGATCT
Source organism: Phyllomedusa bahiana (assembly GCA_025379985.1). NCBI lineage: Eukaryota > Metazoa > Chordata > Amphibia > Anura > Hylidae > Phyllomedusa > Phyllomedusa bahiana. Next base: position 21,077 of record JAODAL010032046.1, on the reverse strand, counting down.
CACAGTGACATTGTCTGTTGATTCTTGCAACCACCTCATTAAAATTAGGAATTACAGGTGTCTTCCAATGGCAAGCTATTACACTTCTAGTGGCGATTAAAGCATGTGAGAGTATCGTTTGAAAGGGGAAGGGTATGCTTCCATAATTTAAATCTAGTATGGCTAAATCCGGATTAAGATTAAAGTTTCCCTTTGGGAAATTATTTGTAGTAAAAAAGAATTCTATTTTCTAACCTGGGTTTTCCTTTGGGCAATTCCACCACATAGGAGTAGGGACCCCTTGCACTGCAACCCGCCAGTGATTGCGAGTCCCCTGTATTTATGAGCACCCTACTTGGTTTGGTCCATTTTAAAGTGAATTTTTTAGATGTTCACGGGGTTTGGCACATCTAGAAAATTTTTTGGTATATTGCGCTCTGATCCTTCCTCTACTGGGTATGTAAAACCTAGTTCGCCTTCCCATTTCACAGCATATGTAGGCTTGACATCTATATCTACATTATATAGGGTTTGATATGCAGAAGACAGGCCTGTTATGGTTTGGGTTTTTTTCATGAGAAAATTAGAGAAGGGCGATGTAATATGAGTTTTGGAAGGCCACTTATGAGATTGCAACCAATGTCTCACTTGAAGGTATAGAAAGAAAATTTTTTAGGGATCAAGAAATGGGGGCTAATTCCCGAAAAATTTTTAAATTTTCTTTATGAAAGATATCACCAATTACTTGTTCCCCCATTATTTCCCGTTTTAGATAGGAATATTTGGAAGCAAGATTTGCAAAGCCGACAATGGGCAAGATCGTTTGCTTATCTGTACCTTCTGACTGCTTGCTATTATTTTTCCCCCACCAAGAGCCTGTGAGTAGAAAACAACTTTTAAATTTTTTGGGAATTCTCCCAAAAAAGCATTGCTATCATATGGTCTCAAAAATTCCTGTAGAAATGACCGTGTTTCTTATGAGCCCCTGTTTGGCTAACGGGGTATTCAGAAAAAATGAAGAGGTTTTAAGAAATTTCGCTAAATTATATTGTGCCCAAAAAGGGTACTGAAAGGCCCCCAGGGGTGTTTTCCTTACAAGTATTGTTTTTTAAATCTGGGTTTTTTTGGGCCCCCCATAAAATTTTAAGATGTGGGTTGTAAAAGGTAGTTGATTGGTGGGGAACAGGAAAGGTGGGATTAGCAAAAATATAAATTTTTTAGGTAAAAGAAGCATTTTGGTAAGGTTAATGCGTGCTAGCCAGGAAAGGCGTAGTTGGTTCATTCGGTTAATTTCTTCAAGAATGGAGGAAGAGACCTCTTCCAAATTTTTTGTTATTGTGTTATCTATATCTGGGTAAATTTTAATTCCAAGATAAGTAACATGCCCATCTGCCCAAGTAAAGTCTACGCCTGCAAGCATCGCTTTCAACGAGTGGGGATAATTAATGGGTAAAAGCGTGGATTTAGTGATGTTGAGCTTATAATATGATATAGTGGAGTATCGTTCTAGTAGGGTAAGAAGTTCAGGAATAGATGAGTTAGGTTGCTGACAAATAAATTAGAATGTCGGATATGGGTTTTTTAGAGTTTCCGCCTATTTTTGGATACTTGAAAATTTGGGGGATTTCTATGGTTCCCCAAAGTTCAGAATAGATATAATTTAAGGGGGGACAGTGGGCAACCCTGTCTCGTACCGTTGGATATCTTAAAGCTTTCTGAAAGAAATCCAGAGGCAAAGACTTTGGCCGAGGGGCAGGAGTATAATGAGAGCATTGCTGAGAGAATAGGCCCAGAGAAACCAAACTTTAAAAGGACGTTTTTCATATAGTCCCAATTTATCCTGTCGAAGGCCTTTTCGCCATCTAGAGACAGGAGAATGATAGGTAAATTCTCAATCTGTGCTAGTTGGAGGATGTCAATGACCCGTCGGATACCATCCCTTGTTTGTCTATGTTTTATGAAACCTACCTGATCTTTATTTATTAATGAAGGTAAAATATCATTAAGCCTATTAGCTAAAATTTTGGAGTAGATTTTGATGTCTGAGTTGAGTAAAGAGATCGGCCTGTAATTGGTTACTTGGTCAAAAGATTTCCCTGGTTTGGGTATTGTTGCTATTGTAGCTGTAATCATTTCCTCTGGTGGGGCGCCCTTCGCGATGATAGAATTAAAAAGTCGTGCCATGTGTGGGGTCAGTGTGTTATTAAAGAGTTTGAAATATTCATTTGTTAGGCCATCTGGGCCAGGTGATTTGTTGCACTTTAGTTGTCGAATTGTGGTTTCAACTTCCTGTGGTGTAATAGGGAGATTAAGAAATAATAATTGTGCATTTGACAGTGAGGGCAGAGATACTTCAGTGAGAAACTCATCTATGTCTTTTTTCTTAACCGGTAAGATGGTGGGATCTCGGTTCAGATTATATAGCGAGCTATAATACGCGGCAAACTCATTAGTGATTTGTTGTGGGTCGCAAATTTTACCTCTGCTGGATGAGGTTACGAATGGAATTCTAGCCTTTGCTTGTGTGATTTTCACTCTTTTCGCTAGTAATTTACCAGGTCTATCCCCTTGTAGATAGAAATTCCATTTAAGTCTGTTTAGCTGTTTCTCATATTGTTGTAAGTGGAGGTTACTAAGTTGTTTTTTTAATTGGTTTAGTTTCTCCTTGATGTCTTGGGATGGGGTTGTTTTAAATTGAGTGTCCAGAGTTTTTATATTGTTCATTAGTTCATCAAATTTTTTGTCTCGGATTTTTTTTTCTCTTTTAGCAATGGAAATGAGAAGGCCCCTAATGTATGCTTTGTGAGCACACCATGCTATTTCTTCTGACGGTGCAGATGGAATATTGATTTCGAAATATTCTTTAAGGGCTTTCTCTACTTCTTGAACTACTTTAACAGATTTTAGCAAAAAGTTATTAAGGCGCCAGGGGGAATGAAAGGAGGAAGAGAAATTATCTTTCATAGAGAGGTAGATCGGAGCATGGTCCGACCATGTCTTATGTCCAATATAGGCGTTACTAACAGTTTGCAAAGCTTGTCTGTTGAGTAAAAAGTAGTCAAGTCTCGCATGGGAATTTTTAGCTGCCGAGTAATGGGTAAAATCCAATTCTGTGGGGTGGGAGTAGCGCCAAGGGTCGTGCAAGTTTTCTTCTGATATAAGATTTTTCAATTCAGGAGCGTGTTTGGAACTGTTGCTAGATCTATCCTGTGATTTATCAATGACGACATTGAAGTCACCACAAATGACAAGATTACCTTTGGAGATTTGTTTGGTTTTAGAAATCAGTTTTGAGGTAAAGGAAATTTGATGAATGTTGGGTGCATACAGAGCTACCAAGGTATACGCTACATTATTAAGAGTGCATTGTATGATAACATAACGACCTTTGGGATCTAGGAATGATTGGTTAAGCCTAAAGGCTATTGAATCTTTAACAAAAATGGAGACTCCACATTGTTTGACATCCAACGCTGAGTGGAAAGCATGGGGAAACTTTTTGTGGCGTAATCTAAATAAATCCGTTTTTTTTAAGTGAGTCTCCTGCAGGCACACCACATCAGCGCGGGACCCCAAAATCTCTTTCCATAGCAGTGACCTTTTAAATGGAGAGTTAAGTCCATTCACATTAAGTGACAAAAACTTAATAGCCATAATAGGGACAGTATAGATTTAGGTAAAGCAGACATGGAATCACTATTGCATAGATTGGGTATAGTACAGAGTTACAGATTTGGTACAGTACATGGCATGAGAACAATCTTTGAAATAGAACCTTAAGGGTGTTTACTTCTAACATATTCTGGTAAACAGCAGAGCTGGAACCAAACAGGAATTGAACAGGAATTAAACAAGTATTTCCAGAAGGACTGGAAATAGACAAAGAGGGCAAGTCCGTTGCCTCAATATACGGAGATGAAGACCGACAAGGATGAGACACAGAGAGCATCAAAGTCCACCAAGAATCGACTCAGGAAGCTCCAGGGACTAAGGATCTCTAGGGTAGATCCCAACAATTCAGTCACTGGTGTGGGTTTTCGATCTGCTCCCCTGCTTAGACCATAGAGGGGAAATGGCTTCTGGTCTGACATGGCCTCTTCTTTGTGGGGAGCTAACTGGAGTAGACAGTAGATTCCAAGACCTGAGGAGATCTCTTACCAGGGATGGGGAGTTACAAGTAGTTGTGCTGCCATTCTTTGTTACAATTAGTTTTACCGGGAATCCCCATCTATAGTTGATGTTATGATCTCTTAGGATCTTAGTAAAAGGTGCAAACTCCTTGCGTTTGAGCATGGTACCGGCAGAGAGATCCGGGAAAATAGAAGTTGGTAAATCTTCTGGAAACGAAGTATTGCCTCTCAGTGCTTTCAGAAATTCATCTTTGATCTTGAAAAAGTGAACTCTGGCAATTACATCTCTTGGGATAGATGCAGCAAGATGTTTGGGTTTCGGAAGACGGTGTATTCTATCAATCATAAGTTCTGTTTGAGAGGCATTTGGTAGGACAGCCGCCATCAGATCTGTTAAGTAGGGGGCGAGGGCTTCTGCACTCACTGTTTCCGGGACTCCTCTGATTCGTATGTTGTTTCTTCTAGATCTGTCTTCTAGATCCAGGATTTTTGCCGATAACCTCTGCACCTCTTCCTCTAACTCCGCATTGGCGTCAATTAATAAGTTGTGTGAGGTGGAGAACTCCACCATCTTTTGTTCCACATGGTCAGTCCTGGTAACTAAGGACTGTATATCTGCTTTTAGGTCAACCATAACCTGTCTAAAGTCTCTCTGTAGTGTGTCTCTGAAAGACTGAAAGAGCTTTTGAAGAGTGGCTTCAGTTAAAGGAATTTGATCTACACAATCTTGGGAATCCATGTCTACTGAATCCGGCCTAGGAGAGGCTGCTGCTAAATGAGAGAAGGGATTCTGGAGTTCCAAGGTTTGTGGGCGTGGGGAAGATTGCTGAAAGAATTGAGTGAGTTTTGCAGGTTTGAGTCTTTGCGTCTTCTTTGCAGAGTTCCTCATTGTGCTTCGGGTGCGGAAGGACATATGTTAGGTAAGTTGGGCTATGAAATTATTAACTCGTTTTCCTCCCCTGCCTTTTTTTTTTTTTTTTTTTTTTTTCTCCTTCCTTCTTCGAAATTCTTTGTAGCTCCTTAAAGACGTGACATTTAGATTAAATGGGGTCCAATCTGAGATGGGTTGTTTAAAAGGAAACTACACTTTTATTATCGCCAATGTTAATGAGAGAGATTTATTAGCTAGTGATGGTCCAGTAGAAGACACAGGAGTTGATGCAGGCTTAATGAGAAGGATATGTGTTGAGGAAGCAGGATATAGTGCCCGATGTGCCACACTAATGGATAAGGTTTGAAGTAGCAGATAAATGGTGCAGCGGGGCACAGAGCTTTTTTTTTTTTTTTGAGGGAGAGTACTTCTGAGTAGTTCCGAAGCAGCGTGCCACAAATTACTGTGTAAGCTGTACTGCAGTGAGGTCCCTTTTATTTAGTGTGAGCTCAGAACTTAGAAGGTGAGGAATAGTATTGTAACACAGTTTTCCATTAAGTGGAGAGGGTAAACCTCTTATTGGGAGCAGCTATATTTGAAGTAACTGGGATGGTGACTATACTGTAGTTTCCACTGCTCAAATCGCCAGAGGGGTAGTGTTGTTGTGTCTTATCTCCTTCCCTCTCCTATTGCCTATCTCTGGTCGAACTAGGATGAGGAGTTCCGGGTTCACAATATATTATGTAGTACTGTAACCCACAGTGTCGTCCCAAGATGGTGGGTAGGATATAGAAATGGCGCCAGGTGCCGTTCTGATAGTGAGACGACAAACTTAGCAGCCGGGCTGCTCGTTGTGGCTGCCCCCGGGTCGGACCACGGCTTTGTTTTAATAAGCAGGGCACAGCATGTCACACCAGTTCTTCCGGCGGCAAGCCGAGGTATCAGCGCGGCTGCACAGGGCTCCCCTGTTTAATCAGATAATACAGCGGCAAAATGGCGCCAAGCGCCGTTACCTGCGCCAGACAGAAGCCTGGATGGGAGACCCCTTCACTTCGGCGGGTGCGGCTATGCAAGCTATTAGTTGTAGCCGGCTATTCCTCCTTTGATCCGCGTGTGGTCCGCAGCTGTGTGTCCCAGCCGGCAACAGGCGGTGAGGTTCGTTTCAGGTAGGAGAGGACGCTCCGAGATGGCCGCGCTTCCCGGGACAAACACAGGTTGTTCCTCACGAGTCTGAGTTCTCCGGTTCAGCAGGGAGTAGAGAGGCGCGGATGGTCTCTAAATGATCCCCACGGGTCACAGCAGGTACTGGTTCAGTTTTGGGATTAATTCCAGCGATATGAGGGTTTAGTTGAGCCGCTTTCTATATCCCTGAGCAAGAGCTCTTTCTCGGTGCGTCTTACTACATCCCCGTCCAGGCCACGCCCCCAAATTAAGTGTATTCTTTGTTGATCACATACACTTCTTTTTTCCTGTCTAGAAAATGACTGCATATCACAAGGCATTATGGGAAATCAGCTGAGAAGCTAGAGCGCCCTCATAAGTGCAGAGCAGAGCGATACTGTCTGGGTGGGAGGCAATGAGTGGCTCAGAAAGGGGAATATCTCTCCTTAGGGAGAGCGCCTATATAGACGTGTGGAGATTCGAAATTGCCTTTTGCACTCCACAAAGCATCTGCATATCTCAAGGCATTATGGGAAAGGAGCTGAGGGGCTAGAGCGCCTTCTATTGGATGTAACAAATCCTCAATTTGCTTTTGACCCACTGAGTCTTTAGAAAGCAAAAGGGATATTAGCCAAGCCAGTATCACTCATCTGCATACAGCTGTTTCAGGGTTTTGCCGCTCATCAGTGCAGAGCAGAGCGATACTAGCTGGCTTAGAAAAAGACTGGTGCTTGATTCCATAATCGCTGGCAAAATTTGAGTCAGGACGTACCAGCTCTCCCTGTATCTGAAGTGCAACGCTTACCCCTAACGTCAATCATCATTTAGCCTTTGAAGAACTAATTATTTTTTATGCCATATACTGATGTTTAATAATGATGCTTAATTGATTAAAAAGGATTGTACATTGCAAATTTTATGGTTTTGGACTTGTATTTAATAAACTTTATTATTTTGTAAATAAAAGCAAATTATGGGTTATTCTTTTGTTGCACAATAATGTAACTGCGCTATATAGACATTGCAACTAACAGCATGACAATGGAGTTGTCAGATATAAAATAGGCAATGTACAATTAGTTCTGTTTAGGTGGGAGATCACATTGGAAGATCCACTTCAGGGTGTCTTATTTTAATAGACTTCATAGTACCTCTTTTTTCTATTGTCAAGAGACTTAACCATAACTGAGGTATTAGAGCACATTTTCCTGTTCTTTTCACATATCCTGCTGCATATACTGCAAATGACGCAGATCAGTGTTTCACTAAGGGTTTGTTCACACAGTTATTGCAGTGTGTACCTGTGTGCACGGAAATATGCCTGCTGTTGAAAGTACACACTGGTAAGCACGTACTTTCAACAGGGCAACAGCCCTGCCTCCTATGAGTTTAACATAGGTGCTATGATTTTACCATATTTGTGGGGACATACTTCGGCCCATTGCAGTGCAATTATGTGCCGAAGTACGTCATGTGAACATACCCTAATACAGAAGTGATGTGAATAAGTCTCTTACAAATCACATTTTTTATGAAAGTTTTCAGGTTGCAAAGAACAGTCCTCTCTAAATAACCACCTATAAATACAAAGAAACTTTTTTGCATCAATCTTTTATAAGAGTATTAATTAACCCATTAACGACCTCCCGCCATATTTTGACATCGGGCAGTTCCCAGCACAGACTCTGCAAGCGCCGGAAAGTGAGGGAAACAACTGCTCACTGGCGCTTAATTCTTTGATTGCCGCGGTCCGTCCCTGCAGTGTAATCAAAGGGCTTTCTCCTGCTCTGCTGGCTGATCAGGACTTCCGGTGACCCAACAGAGCCTGGGGAATGTCTCCACAGACAGCCCTGGGGACCTAGAGTAGTCCCAGGTCTGTCTGTGTAACAAGCCAGTGATCAGGGCACACAGATCACTGCCTGTGTCAAACTGACACAGATTATAATTTATTAGCATATACTAATATATAAGTGTAAAAAAAAAAAAGTACAAAATTTATCCCTTCTTGGGATTTAAAAAATGTAAAAAAAAAAACAAACTAAAAATGTATGGGAAAAATAAATGAAATAAATAATAAATATTTAATAAAAAATAATAGGGTATACATTATACACATAAATAAAAAACCTACACATATAAGGTAACCACACTAGTGTAATAACCTTTATAATTCATCTAACAAGCTATTAAGTGTGAAATGTGAATGATGTAAAAAAAAAAAAAAAATGTATAATTTATAAGTGAACTTAAACTATTCCCCCAAAAAGTACAACTTGTCCCGAATAAAACGAGGCCTCATCCAACTGCGTCATTGACAAAATAAAAAAGTTACAACTGTTGAAACGCAAGGAGGCAAAAACTAAAAAATGTTCTGGTCATTAAGTACTTTTCAGGCGTTCGGCTTAAGGGGTTACAAGTCTGTGAGTTGTGTGTTGTATTATATAGTCAGTCACATTGTAACCTCATAGCATTTTTGCATATGCATAGCGGATAACATGGTCATAAATAACTCTTCTCCTTCCAGACCCCATATACATCTAGTTAATTCTCCAGATGCCCGTCCTGAAGTGCTTCTTCATAGCGCATCATTTATCACGTTTTGGATGCCCCCCTTTTCCAGACCCAGCAGCCAGTTCCTTATATTTACCATCCCCCACTATCGGGACTTTCTTATTCCGCCAGTGCAATGCTATTACTTCCCATGTCATATTAAGCATTCCAGCCAGGGCTACCTCCCAGGGTTCAGTAGTAGTTAAATTCTCATCATATCCGAATATACAATGACAACCGATGCCAAAACTGAATATCAATAAGTGTAACTAGTGTAATAGAATATCATAGTATCTGATGACAGCTCTTCAAACAGTATATAATGCTTCAGTATACTTCAACAAAAATAAATGGTTTCTTAATACATAGCAATGCATACATTGGTGAAAATGCAGGCACTAGGTCCATCATTACCACGTAGTAAATAAAGATCACGTCTGACAATTCTGTTTGTATGAATTTATGTTAAACAAATATCTTCATTGTCATTTTTTTCAGAAGAATGAACATGTTCTAGGTTTTTTGGACCGCCGGCGGAAAATCCGTACAGTGGAGACCGCTGTGTGGGTTTTCCATAGAGGTCCATATTAAAGAGAACCTGTCACATAGTTTTTGCCCCCCTTGCTGAGGACAGAACAAGCAGAACAAGGTAGTGTCAGACCTGCTGTTTCCAGCGCTGTGTCCCTTATTCTGTAAGGTGCTGGAGTTTTCGTGTATTTAATGCTCAAATCTGCAGTTTTCAGCCAGAAGAGTCATTCGAAGAGTCCTTCAGAGAGTCCGTTTTTTTTCAAACCCGGACAATCGGAGGCTAGCCCCACCCACCTCAACTGACAAACCTATTACTTTGAATAGGTAGAAACATGTGAATAACTGTCAGGTGGGCGGGGCTAGCATTTGGTGGGTGGGGCTAACACCTGCTCATGAATAAAGATTGAGGGGGTAATGCTCTGAAACTACAGCATCTTACAGAATAAGGGACACAGCGCTGGAAACAGCAGGTCTGACACTAGCTTGTGCTGCCCTCAGCACAACCCATGTGACAGGTTCTCTTTAAGTTTGTCAGCCAGTTTGCAGACGGTTTTCATGCCCTTATGTAGCTTAATCTTTAAAATGGGGTGCTTATGGGTGGATTACCGGTCCTGTGTAGCAAATATCAATAATTCCTCAGCACTCCACAGATTTTTGGGCAAGATTAGTAGCATTTATTAGGGTATGTTCACACGGGAAAATTTTGGCGCGCATTTTGCGTCGTATTTGCACTCTAATACAGGCAAGATGCGAGATTACCGAAATAGAGAACTATGGATTACGCCTCCTCTCCCCGCTTGTACAATACGATCGTATTGTACGCACGGGGAGATAAGTGACATGTCAACTACTTGCGGCGAATACGCGCCGCGAGTAATGGATGTCAATGGGGCCGGGGGGCTTCTGCCCCCTCCTCTGCGCCGCGGGAGTACGTGCTGTTCAGCGCGACTTCAAAATCATCCAGCATAATTGCGGCCGTACTGTACATGCCGCAATTATGCCGTGTGAACATAGCCTTACAGGTAAAGCAGACAGTTCTCCATTATGTGAAAAAATTTGTGAGTAAGGCAGATTTTTTCAGCAATTTAATAAATAAATTATAAATTTATAAATTTATCATTTATAATTTATAAATGATAAATTTAAACAATAAATTTGTGAGTAAGGCAGATACGTTGTCCAGACTAGAAGAATGATTTCTGCCAAATGGCCTTCCTCAGTAATGTCTGGAGGAGCAATAGAAGGAGCCAGGAGTGCAGGAGATGTCACTACTAACCTTGCACAAAAATCTGTGAAGTGTTCAGGAATTGATATTTGATATTTCCCCCACCAACAGTAGCAAATATTTTAGCAGCCGATGATAGTTATTAGACACCAAGCTTGTAGAAGACTATCGGCAACGTGACTGACCCGTGGTGGATGGTATAGTCGGTATTATTGGCTGCTAAAATATTTGCTGCTCTTGGTGGGGTAAAGGCTGCGGCACTAAATAGATTCCGTGACACAGATGGAACACAACTGGTAATCAGTCATAATAGGCACCACAAGCCAATACAAGACCGCCAACAAATTCCTCCCAAGTAGGAGAAGAAATGCAGAGTGTCAGGAAAAAAACATTCATTTTACCTTTGTTCTTGCCCTTTTTGATTATGGACTTTTTGAAACAAATTCTCTTTTCTATAAAAGTTGATTTTTTAAAAAAAATTTTGTGACCCACATAAACTTGGAGCTTGGTAATTTGGCCTAGGTTAGCTTTTGAGTTCGATATGCTGGCTGATTGCCCTCCGATTTTTCCCCTCCTTTCATACCATGTTCATTCTATCTATGGCCCATTGCTCTAATCCACATGAATGAAAAAGAGAGGAAGAATTTAAAGGGAATTACAAATTAAGACCAGATACTGATTCATATTCTTTTCTTCTTAGACTTTTTTTTATTTTCTGATTGTTGTAAAAAAAATTTTTAACTCTGTTGTCTGTATATGATTATGGAGGCGGTCATCTTGTCCTAGCTGCTTTTAACAGCATTTAGAGAGATGCTTTACAGCAGCTTCATGGACATAGGAACCTGTGAACAGGAGCAGACCCATTGACTTCTATAGGAGAGTTTTCTATGCTCTGTGACCTGGGAAGAAGTCAGTGTGCAGGGAGGAGGAGAGGGGGAACTGTGACATCTCCTATTGTGACTGGTGGATCCTGTGTTGTCTATACACATTGGTGTCACCTTTCAGTGTAATCCTGCCTGTGCTGATAATGAGGAGACTGCTGAGAAGTTTTCTCTACAGAACAAGAAGTGTCAGACTATTATTAGGCCGAGTGGCCAAAGTGATTTAAGGATCTGTATAAATATGTAAAAATAGTTAAAAAAATAAGTAAAAAAAAACCTCTACCAAAAGTTCTTAAAAAAATGTTAAACATAAAAACATGAGTTAACAATAGGTCATTTTCTGATGACATATTCCCTTTATAAAGTGAGGCTTTTCAGACATGACCTTTTCCTTACTTACCTTTGACCTCATAACCAACCTTATCTCAGTTCCAGTTAAGTTTACATTAGTTTCCAGCGTTAGAGTGAACTGATAAATCCATAAATGGATGGACGTCTGTCTGTCCCCAATCTCCTCAGGTAATAAAAAGCAGCCAAGATTGGCCAACTAGCTGTGTCACAGCATGCTCTGTGTATCCGCTCTGGATTGATATGGGTGTCCTATGAAAAGCTCTACACTTGGACTTCATGGAACAGACTGAAATTTAAGGAATTTGGAGACCAAGTCAATACTTTGAACTCTTTGTCCTATTGCTTAATTTGTTACTAAAAGAGGCAAACACGCTGTCGCCACATAGGGGGGAACTTGTCAAACTAAGATCCACGAGTTGCCAGGACCCAAGGTTACTTAAAACAACATTTCCCACAGCTTGACACTTCACCAAGCATCATGTCTTTTTCCCATAGTACATCCCGGTGCCATCTCTATTTCAGGTAAGTGAAGCACCTGGACATCCAAACTCTGTAAAAGAAAAAGTGAGCCATCAGATATGATTCTTCTATCGCTCGTGTTACGGGTGCCCCTGCGACCCCCGTGTCGGGTTGCAGGCACACCCGCAACGCCGCAGCGCCTTCCGCTGCGGCCGGTGCCGTGACCCGGCGCTCGGGCCACAGACACGCCGGCACGTAAATACGCCACTTACCTCGCCTCGCTCCTGTCCCTGTCCCGGCGCGCGTTCCTGCTGCCGGCCGAGTGCGCGCGATCGGCACTTCAGGAGAATTTAAAGGGACCGTGCGCCGGTGATTGGTTTCACCGGGCACTGAACCTATTTAAGCCCTGCCTCTTCCCTAGCACGTTGCCGAATTGATAGTGCCCTGTGCCTAGAGAGGAAGCGTTCCAGAGTGTCTTGTCCTGATTACCGTGTACCGTACCTTCTGCCTCCGTCCTTTGACCACAAACCTTAGCCGCCTGTCCTGATCTCCTGCCACTCCCCGACTACGAGCCTGCTCCACGATTCCGTACCGCGCAACACCTCGGCTGCCACCGCAAGCAAGTCACGTCAGGGTAGTGACCTGGTAGCAATCCGCCGCAGCAAGTCCATCCCGCTTTGCGGCGGGCTCTGGTGAAAACCGGACCTACTTAGACTCCGCTCCCTGGCGTGGCTTACGCCATCGTTTTGTGGTGGTTCAGGATCCCATACCATCTCCGATACAGTTCGATTCGGCCATGGATTCCGCCATTGGGTGCCCCTGCCGAGCGTCCCCTGACATCACCACCATCGTGGCCCAACAGTCAAAGCAGATCGCTCAACAGGCACAGCAGCTCAACCAGCTGCCCCTCTATGATGCAAGCAGCTCCTCGCTACGCAGCAGCAGCAATCGGCTGCCGTGGCGCCTTCTGTGGCAGTCGCTCCGGGGATGTCGCTCGGTCCTAAACTCCGGTTGCCCTATTGCCAACGAAATTCGATGGAGAACCAAAAGCCACCCAGTGTTCCCTCCACGTGGAACTTATGGCAGGACAATTCCCGTCCGAAAGGTCCAAGGTAGCCTTCATGGTCAGTCTTCTCTCCCGGGAAAGCCCTGGCCTGGGCGACCCCCCTCTGGGACCAAGGCGATCCGGTCACTGCTAATCTAGTGACGGTCCTGCAAGAGTTCCGCAGCGTTTTTGTAGAGCCTGCCCGCGCTTCATCTGCCGAGACTGCATTACTGAATCTCCAGCAAGGGAACTCCTCCGTCGGTGATTATGCCGTACAATTCCGCACACTCGCTTCGGAACTGTCCTGGAATGATGCAGCGTTGTGCGCCACCTTTAAGAAGGCCCTCTACAGCCAGATTAAAAATGCCCTCGCCACCCGGGACCCTCCGTCTTCCTTAAGCGAGCTCATCCACCTGGCGAAACCGGATTGACACCCTTTTTTTCTTGAGAAAACGTGAGGTGCCCCCGCCAGGAGAAATGAACCTATCCGAACCGTCGTCCGCCCCGTCTTGCCCCGGGTGTTCCTTCGGCCTCCACTGCCTCCTCCTCACCAACCATGGAAGAGGCCATGCCAAGTGGACAGAGCCCACCTGACTCCGCAAGAGTTTGACTCGACGACGTAAAGGGCAACCTATAGCTTTACTGCGGAAAGTTCCGAACATCTCCTCAGGGGTTGCCCCACTCCGTCCGCAACGCCGGGGAAAAAACGCTCGCACCTAGGCCTTCGTAGGAGAGGCGCCCCCCTAGTTGTGAGCAATACCTCTCCTCGGCTTATGGCCGGCCCCGTTTGGTGAAAGTCAATTCCGGAGTCTCGTTCCAAGTGGCTGCCTTCTTGGATTCTGGATCCGCCGGGAATTTTATGGATGCTGCGTTGGTGGACAAGTATCATCTCTCAGTGGTCCGCTTAGACCAACCCTTGGTCATTGCGTCTGTATCCGGTGAGCTCCTAAACGATCCCATCCACTTCCGGTCAGAACCGTGGTTCCTACAAGTTGCAGCTCTACACAAAGAGAAGATCGCATTCTTCGTGCTACCCCGCTCTTCCTCGCTGTCCTCCTGGGCTTCCCGGCAGCTCGCGTCAACCCCCTTTATGCTCCGACTGGAAGACGGGTGAAGTCTTGCGTTGGGGTCGAGAACTGTCAGTCTCGCTGTCTAGTGGCACCTCGGCCGGGGTCCCGCCCCCTCTTCTTCTCTTTCAGCTTCCAAGCCGCTGTAGGTCCTGCCCAAGCCTCCCAGGACTTTCAAGATGTCTTCTCTGAGAAGCAAGCAGAGACTCTTCCTCCACATCGTCCCTACGATTGGGTTCCTATTGACCTGCTCCTGGGACAAAGTCCACCCCGGGTAGGGTCAAACCCGCTCTCGGTAACCCGAGACTCGGGCTAGGGTCGGCCTACATTAAAGAAAATCTACAGAAAGGCTTCATCCGCAAATTCTACTTCTCCAGCAGGTCCGATTCTTTTTTTGTGGAGAAGAAAGGTGGTTCCTACGACCTGCATCGACTACCACGGTCTCAACAAGATCACGATAAAAAATCGGTATCCTTTACCTCTAATTAACTGAACTCTTCGATCGTCTTCGCGGAGCTAAAGTCTTCTCCAATTTTGGACTTGCGGGGGGCCTATAATCTCGTCCGGATCCGAAAAGGGCGATGGAAATGGAAGACGGCCTTCAAATCCTCGGACGGGCACTTAGAGTATTTAGTGATGCCCCTTTGGCTTGTGAAAACGCGCCGGAAAGGCCTTCCAAGAATTCGTCAATGACATCTTCAGAGATCTTCTGTATTTCTGAGTGGGTGTCGACTTGGAACACATTCTGGTGTTTTCGACTGATCTGGAGACACTTCAGTCGGATGTGCGCCAGGTCCTGAAACGCTTCCCGGAGAATCATCTCTATTCCAAACTTGAAAAAATGCTTGTTTCACCAGAACCACACTCCCCTTTTCTTGGATATATAAATCTGGACAAGGGCCTGCAGAGGGAAACCCCCCCCACTAAACTCTCCGCGGTTCTACACGGGCCACGCCCCGTCGGCCTCCGGGCCATACAGCGCTTCCCTGGGCTTTGCAAATTACTACAGGCAGTTCATTCCACATTTCTCGTCACTGGTGGCACCGATTGTGGCTCTTACCAAGAAGCATGCCAACTCGAAACTGTGGCCACCAGCTGCTGAAGAAGCTTTTTCCAAGCTGAAAGCAGCATTTGCCTCTGCACCTGTGTTATCGCGACCTGATACCGAGAAGCCTTTCTTCTTAGAAGTAGACGCCTCTTCCGTGGGGACTGGGGCAGTCCTCACCCAAAAGGAGCCCAAAGGCAAGACTCGGACCTGTGGGTTCTTCTCCAGAACATTTTCACCGGCGGAGAGAAACTATGCCATCGGGGATTGGGAGCTTATGGCCATTAAGCTCGCTCTGGAGGAGTGGCGCCACCTTCTGGAGGGTGCTCGGTATCCTGTGAATATCTAAACAGACCACAAGAATCTCCTTTACCTCCAGTCAGCGCAACGTCTCAACCCGCGCCAGGGCTAGGTGGTCTCGGGTTCTTGCCCGGTTCAATTAAATGTTATCCATTTCCGCCCGGGGCAGAGAAGAACGTCAAGGCCGACACCCTTTTCCGGTGCCTCTGATATTAGTGGAGAAGAGGAGGCTGTTCCTCGGACATCATACCTCCAGAACGTCTGATATCTCAGCCCCATACCCTCCAACGTGCTCCTCGGGTAAGACTAATGTGCGCCCAGCGCTCCGGTAAGGATTCTAAAATGGGCCTGCTCCCATATTGCGGGGACACCCGGGGTGCGGAAGTCGTGTGCGTTGATTTCACGGTTCTACTGGTGGCCCGATCTCACTAAGGATGTGAAGGAGTTTGTGGAAGCCTGTACCACCTGCGCCCGTAATAAATCGCCGCGCCTCAAACCCGTGGGTTTACTCCAACCTCTGCCCATTCCTGACAGTCCCTGGGGCCACATTGCCATGGACTTCATCACCGATCTGCCTCCCTCTGACGGTAATACAGTTATCTGGGTGTTCACTGACCGTTTTTTCAAAAATGGCACATTTTCTTTCCCCCGCCTGGTCTACCTTCGGCTCCTCGACTCGCCAATCTATTTTTTTAAACATATCTTCCGTCTGCATGGACTTTCCCTCCTTATTGGGGTCTCGGATCGGGGAGTTCAATTTGTCTCAAAGTTTTGGCGAGGCCTCTGCTCTCTCCTACAAGTGGAACTGGGCTTTTCCTCCGCGTACCACCCACAATCTAATGGGCAAGTGGAGAGAGTGAACCAAGTCTTGGGTACCTACCTCCGCCACTTCATATCCGCAAGACAAGATGATTGGTCCGGTCTATTGCCATGGGCGGAGTTTTTCATATAATTCCCCTGGACTCTGATTCCCTGGGCGTCCCCCTTCTTCATCTCTTCGGGTCGCATCCCCGCTCATTCCTCCCCGCTGCCCTCTGCCTCCTCCAATGTCCCCTGCGGTGGATAGTCTGGTCGCGGCCTATCTGCCGTTTGGTAGGAGACGCTCGATTCTCTGCTCCAGGCCCGGCTCGCATGAAGGCCCAAGCAGACAAGAAAAGGGTCCCCCTCCTTCCTTTGTCCCAGGGGGTAAGGTAAAGGCTGTCCCGGGCCCGGTATGTCCGCTTCAAAATCCCCAGCTACAAGCTGGGTCCCCGGTTTTTAGGTCCCTTTGAAATCCTCAGGCGCATCAACCTGGTGGTCTACAACTATGCGCATCCCAAACTCCTTCCATGTCTCCCTACTGAAACCGGTCATCCATAACCGGTTCTCTCGGTCTGTGGTCCCCCCGTCTCCCGTAGCTGACTCCACCAATGTTTTTTGCTGTCAAAAAAATTTTGGCCCCTAAGACGGTTAGGGGGAACGATTTTTTTTTGGTTGACTGGAAGTGGTTTGGCCGGAGGAAAGGTCGTGGGAGCCGGAGGAGAACATCCTGGATAGGGGTCTTTTATTAGGTTTTTGCGGGCCAGAAAGAGGGGGAGGCCAAAGGTGGGGGGTACTGTTACGGGTGCCCCTTTTGACCCTCCGTGTCGGGTCGGCAAAGGGACACCTGCAACGCCACAGCGCCTCCTGCTGCGGCCGGTGCCGCGGCCCGGCGCTCGGGCCGCGGACACGCCGGCACGTCAATACGCCACTTACCTACCTCGCCTCGCTCCTGTCCCCGTCCCGGGCGCGCGCAGCACTTCAGGAAAATTTAAAGGGACAGTGCGCCGGTGATTGGTTTCACCGGGCACTGAACCTATTTAACCTGCCTCTTCCCCAGCACGTTGCCGAATTGATATTGCCCTGTGCCTAGAGAGGAAGCGTTCCAGAGTGTCTTGTCCTGATTACCGTGTACCGTACCTTCTGCCTCCGTCCTTTGACCACGAACTTTAGCCGCCTGTCCTGACCTCCTGCCTGTCCCCAACTACGAACCACTGCCGCCTGCACCGACCTTCTGACTGTCCCCGACTACGAGCCTGCTCCACGATTCTGTACCGCACAACACCTCGGCTGCCACCGCAAGCAAGTCACGTCAGGGTAGTGACCTGGTAGTAATCCGCAGCAGCAAGTCCATCCCGCTTTGCGGCGGGCTCTGGTGAAAACCGGACCTACTTTTAAATCCCACTCCCTGGCGTGGATTACGCCATCGCTTGTGGTGGTTCAGAGGATCCACTACCATCTCCGTTACAGCTCCATGGTCCGGTACTGATGCTCAAACGCCCATTGTAGGTGCTTTCAGCTGTAGAACAGGGTTCAGAAAGGGCATTTTGACCAGGCTTTGGTTACACAGCCCCACACACAGCAAGCTCTGTTCTTACACCTTTTCATCATAGCCAAAGACAACCTTTTCAGCAATTTATGTTACAGTAGCTGTGACGAAAACAGCCTAGTCCGCCGGCCCACTGGAGGGATGACGGCCTGACTTGGGGTGTATCTCGACGTTGCACGGCCCTCTCGGGGTGCGCAAGGTCAGCCAGATACTGTTTCCACTGTTAACCCCCCGTCCACACAGGCACAGGGAGACAAACAATGCTGCCACCAATTCTCTCGTTTAATTATAAGACCGGTCTGTGACCGACTTACAACAGGGTCAGGAACCAACCCTGGGGTAGCTATATACTATAGACCGAGTACTAGGCGTGTGAGGCCGATGATCAAGACAGACTAACTCAGATTAAAGTTTATAGATTTAATTAGCCTTGGAGGGCACACTAGACAAATATATACAAAAGGATAATAGTATACAGGTAAGAGAGAGGTGAAAATACAAGCATGGGTTACAGACAAAAGGCAGTTAAAATGGGTCGTACCTTTGGGCCTACACGGGGGGGGGGGGCGTATGTGGCCTGGCTGCTCGTGTGGATGTTCCTGGAACTGCTCTTAGGTACCCCCCTCCATGGATCAACCAGAGCCCACACGGGCTCCTGCTTATTATCTGTAGGGGTCACCACATGCAGCCCCCTTTCACGCCCCCACACACCCCTGGGACGGTCTAAGAAATCCTCCCACTCAGGTCATGCAGTTTCTGATACAAACACAAAAAATGGACTATAACTCGGCAGGGCCTTGGCACAGAACCGAGCCGTGGCACCATCAGAACCAGCTAGCGTACAAAGACGCACGGGTACTAGACATCCCTATCTTACGACTCCCGGGGTCCGGTTTTTGGATATCTCAGTCTCCAGGCACCCCAGAAACTGGAGAGTGGGGCTGTGTGTGTGGGGGAGTTCCATAATTTTGAGAATATGAACTCGCCATGGCACCATTTATGAACTGGTCACCTAAAAATCGATATGAAATATCCCGGGGACCACCCGACTGGGTTGGATTGATTGAAGCCTTTGAAGCTTGGGGGTTGGAGCAGCATTTTTCAGTGGCTAACTAAGGAAAAGGGGGAAATTCCTTTTGAGGTATCCAGATGTCCTGCTGTGCGAATATCCTACCGAAAGGCATTTACAAAAGGGCTTGATTACTGTGTAAATTGAGCTTGTCCTGGGCTGGGGGCAGCTGTGATATCTGACTGATACGGAATTGGGGATGAAGTCATGTGAATTCTCCTCACACCCTTCCCCTTTTGAGGGCGCTAGGGGGCAGCACCACCTCGGTGCCCCACCACAATGCCCACTGCCCCTTCTCCCTTTTCGGACAGCCCATCGGCGTTGCCGTGGTCTCGGGCCCTTCCGGTGGCGAATGGAAATGCCAGCTCCAGCGTAGCAACCTCCCATTGGGTTTTCCCGGGGACCGTGTGTAGCCAGCTCAGAGGGTTGCGGTCGGTTCCCCCACAATGAAATGACGCCCCCTAATAGATAGGGTTGCAGCCGCTGCAGGGCCCACACTATCGCCAGGCATTCTTTTTTCCATGGTGGAATAGGCCACTCCCTCGGCAGAAACTTCTGGCTCAGGTACAAATGGGATGTTCCTGTCCCGTTGGGTCCACCTGCTGAGCATTGCAAACCCAGGCCAAAGTCACTGGCATCGGTTTTGTACTATAAACTGCCGGGTGAAGTCGGCGGCTTGTAGTACTGGGGACTGGACAAGGCGGCCTTGAGGCTTGGAAGGCCGTCTCGCAGTCGTTTGTCCAATCGACCCGCGGAAGGCAACCTCTTCCTGGTGAGGTCTGTTTAGGGGGTTTTCCAGGCTACTAAGTGTGGGAACAAACCTCCTATAGTACCCAGCGGTGCCCAAGAAGGACATCACCTGCTTCTTGGGCCTGGGGGTGGGCCAGGATGCGATTTGGGAACCACTTTTTTCCGGGCTCTTGTTCAAGGCCCCCCCACCTACCCGTGCCCCAGGGAGTGGACCTCACTTCATGCCCAGCTGGCACTTTTCCGGCTGATGGTCAAAACCTGCCTGGCAGAAAACGTCCAAGCACCTGCGTCAGGTGCTGGAGGTATCCTCCCAGGTGGGACTGAAAACGGCTATGTCATCCAGGTACGCAGCCGCATACCCTTCAAGTCCCTTAAGCAGCGTGTTGACCATCCGCTGAAAAGTGGCAGGGGCATTCTTCATGACGATCGGCATGACAGTGGACTCGTACAGCCCGAATGGGGTGATAAAGGCAGAGCGTCCCTTGCCTCACGGGTCAGGGGAATCTGCCCCAAAATCCCCGTCTCGATTCCATGATGGTCCCGGTACTTGGCCCCGGCCAACTGATCGGCAGGTCATCGATGCGTCGGCATTGGGTACCATCAAGTGACCATGACAGCGTTGAGCCCCCTGTAGTCCACGCAGAACCGGGTGGTCCCCATCCTTCTTGGGGACGAGGACTACAGGCGGGGGCCCAGGCACTGTTTGGGACGCCTGGATTCCCCCAGCTTCAATCTCGTCAATCTCCTCACGCATGTGCTGCTGCACTTCGGGGGAGATCCGATATGCTGAACACCGGAAATTTGGGGGGGGATCCCGGTGTCCACGTGAATGGACGGCTGACTCCCTCCCTTCCAGGCATGTTAGTGAACAATGCCCTGAAGGGGTGGAGAGTTGCCAACAGCTGGGACTGTTGGTCCTCCAGGAGCTGTCCACAAATCTCCACATCCTCTTGTCAGGAATCTCCTGCTATGACTTGGAACTTGTTTACTGTGTTTGCCCTTAAGTTTGCCCTCAGTCAAGATGGGGATCGTGTCCAGCTGGGTGCCATCTTGTTTTCTGTTTCCTGTTTGTCAGCATATATAAACTCCTCAAGCCTTTGCTCATTGCTTGAGTATTGTGTTTAAGCTCCTGCTGTTTCCCGTCCCTACCTGAACTTGCATTCCCGTTAGTTCCTCACCTTTGCGGTTTACCCTGCAAACTTCTGATACCTACGTGTCATTCTTCTGTGCTCCTCCTGACTTTGCCTAGGGGCCAGTCTACATCTCTGCTGCCTCCTGTTCCCCGTCTGCATTGGGGCTTCGCTGTGTTCAAGCCCCCG
>JAODAL010032045.1:22500-47541 GCA_025379985.1 Phyllomedusa bahiana | reverse complement strand
GCACAGGTTTCCATTTTTTTTTTTAACATTTGGGGCAATAAAATTTGGGGGGGAAAAAACCAGTTCCACCATTTTTAAATTTTGGGTTTTCAATTTTAAACACGTTCGCCGTCACTGTAAAGGATGGAAAATTTTTACAAGGGGGTTTCGGTAAAAATTCCCTTGGTAAAAATTTTTTTATATTTTTTATTTTTTATTACTTTTACACAATAAAAATAGGTCTAAAAAATTTGATTTTTTTAGGGTTATCCTATTCTGAAAAGTCATAAATTTTTTTTTTTTCCCTTGTGTGCAGAGCTGTGTGGGGCCTTTTTTTTTGGGGGGAAAAAATTGATGTTTTTATTGGTACCATTAGGGGGTGCAAAACAACATTTTGGGTTCACTTTTCTTTAAAGGTTTTTGTGAGCCTTTTTGAACAAAAATAAAACAACCCCGGGAAGGGTTTTTTTTTTTTTTTTTTTAGGGGTAAATCTGCTTAGAAAAGGCCCATACTATTTTACTCAGCAGGTCGATACGATTAAAAGAAAATACCCAATTTTATTTTGTTTTTTTTTTTTTTACTGTTTTTAATAAAAATAAAAACACTTTTATTTCAAAACGGGAAAAACACATTTTTTTCATTGCCCCATAGCCCCTGAGAGCCATAACTTTTTTTTTTTTTCCGTTTCAGAGCTTTGTTTGGATTTTTTTTTTTTGCGGATGAATACTTTTAATTGGTACAACTTTGGGTGTTTATAGGGGTTTTTTGATCACTTTTATCCATCTTTTGGGGCTCGGGATGAACAAAAAAATTTAAAATTCCCGTGATAGTTTTTTTTTTTTTTTTTTCGGCTTCACCGAGGGAAAAAATTTAAAATACGGTTTTTAGGGGAGATTTATTTTTTTTGATTTTTTTTTTGGGGGATTGCTTTGTAAAGGGAAAAAGGGGGGGGGTAAAGTGTTTTGATTTTATTTTTTTTTTTTTGTGTTTTTTCCCTGTTTTTTTTTTACTTTTTTTTTTTAATTTTATTTTACTTTTTCCCCTTTGGGATTTAAAGAGAACTTAAAAACTCTCATTCAAAAGGGGAGGCCAGGGGTCGTAAAAACACAGGGCCCAAACCCGGAAGGCATTCTGTGCCCTCCGTGCTGTCTGGCAAAAGGGGGGAGCTGCACGGGTCAAACGTTTCCCTGCGCTGGGTTTCCGCCACAAAAGACGCAGGGGGGCGATCTCCTCCTGCCCTTTCCCTTATTTTTTGCGACCCGATGGTCCCCGGTAATTTAAGGGGGGTTTAACCCCCCCTCCCCCGGGGTGATCTCGGGGCGGGGGCCCACCCCCGCGGGTGTCCCCCTGGAATATACAGCTGACACTTCCACGCCATCGCCAAAACTCTCTTTAGAGGTTTTGCCGGAAACCTCAAAGGGCTTTTGCATCCCTCCCCGGTTTCGTTAACTCCCAAACGACCCCTTTACATATGCATACCTCCCCAAATTTTTTAAGGGTTAATTTGGGCACACCTAAAAAACCCTTTTAAAAACCTGTAATTGAATAAAAAAACCCTTTTTTCAACCTTGATTTTTAACAAAAGGGGTTGTCATTCATCTTGGGGAAACTGAGCCAAGGGGGAGTAATCAGAGGGGATGGGGGAGCACATGAGGTCAACAATGGGCCCAAAACATTCTGGGGGTGGGAAAAACTGAGTAGGCCACAGGGGCCAATGCAAGAGTGGAGGATGGGGGCAGGAACACAGCATGATGAAAAAAAATTTTGGGTCAATACATGATTTGGGGGGTGGGGGGGCAAATTTCCAGTCCCGGAAAGATGGTTTTGGGGGCAGGGTGAGAAAAATGCACAATTTTGCAAACAGGCGGTGGGGCCGTCCAATTCCCCCCGAAATAAAAGTTGGGCCCTTTAAGGGAGGGGGAAATTTGAACCCCGACTCCCCTTTTCACAGTTTGGGTGAGGGGTCATGGGGTGATGAAATCCCCAATCCTAACAAGGTGTGTGAAATCCCCGGGCCCATCCACGCCTATTTATCTTGACAAAATAAGTCCCTTCCACATTTCCCGTGGGCAAGCGGGATCCCCCTTGGGGTAACATGGCCCCGGGCGGGCTGAAACACCCTTCCCGATTCCACAAAAACTTTTCCGGGCCCCGGGGCGCTTCTCCACTGGGAAACTGGCAAAATTGCGGGCCCCACATCCATTTTGGCTGCCCATATTTCCCGCGGATCCCTTTTAACTGGGGTGGCAAAAGTGCGTCCAATAGGGGCCCCCACCTTTTTTGGTTCGGGTCTGCTCCAGGGGCCCTGCTCTGGCGACTGCCCCCCTAAATAGGGGAGGAAAAGCTGCTCAAAGTGCCCCCAACTTAGGGTTTTTTTCTGATGGAAAATGGACTGCCCCACCCCCCCCCCCCTTCCCCCCCAGCCGCGGCATAAATACGTAAAGGGTAAGAACCCCCCTTTTTTAGCCCCTTTTGAGGGGTGAAAGGGTCCGCACAAAAGGCAGCGGGCCCAAAGACTTTCGGAGGATTTCCCTTTTAGTAATTTGATTTGGGGCCCCCCCTTTAAAGCTGGGGAAAAAAAATCCCCTTTTTTGGGCCGTAACGAAAGGGGGCCAATAGGGGGGAGAGCCAGAAAATCAACCCCTGCCATGCTGACTATTCGGCCCGGCACTAGCCAGGCAAATCAGCATGCTGGGGAAACCATCCCATACAAGGGGGACTTCCCCAGGGGGTTTCCCCGCCCCCCCCATCTCCACTGTAAACTGCCACAGTGCTTGCGGGTCTATCCGCCTCGTCTTCCTCATCTCCATCTACCTCCTCCCAGCTTGCTCTTGCTCCACCTCTCTTGGTCCACTGGCGTAAAAATCCACTTCATTTCACCAACAATGCTTCTCTACACAAGTCCTCCTCTCACCATTTCAGTCCCAACGGACTCATGTGGCCGAGCGATAAAAAAAAAAAAAAAAATAAAATGTAGTCGCTCACGATACTCCAGTCCCCTGCCCAGACAGATTTTTTTCAGCATCTGTTTCCAGGACATGATCAGTGAATGACGTTTATCAATCCCCGGTGAGTCCCTGGCGACTGGACAAATAAAGGTGGCCTCCTCGAATGGCCTCAACAAACGGCATGTGTCACGCATGAGCCTTGCCACTGGCTGACATCAAGTTACAGAGGGGAGACTCCTGTCCCACCTGGATCATCAAAAAATCGTTATGGCCTTTCTCTGTTCATTACATGTCGTGACCAACATGTGCAGGCTGGAATTCCCACAGGGTGGAACATCGCATATCAGAGTGTGGTTGGGGGAGGCCGTTTCTGCGCTGCAACTCGAGGAGGGTGTTATCCTGTGGCTTTGTAGGAATGGATAGCATGAGGAGGCATGCACCAGTTTCCTGGCAATTTCAGAATCTTCTGAAGATTCATGAAGACTTCCAGGAACCTTTTGTGACAACCTATTGAACACTTGCGCCATGCAGGGACACATGACCATCCCTCCTCGTTGCAGCGCTGTACACCATGTTCCCTCCCATTGTTCGTCACCATGGTCGATTTGCAGTTATGGTAACGTAGAAAGCCACATATCGATTCTTGGCTGCATGACGCAAAGCAGTTCCTTCCCTTGTCACTTCGTTCGCCGTAGGCATGCAGGTGTAGAACTGCGTGACAGCGCTGTGCCCTACACATGTGGATGATGGAGCAGTAACTGTGGAGCTGAGATGGGGGTGGTGTGAAAGGAGGAGGAGGCGGACTTGGGCAGTCAGGAGCCCGCATTTTGACAATGTGGAGGGGAGCGCTGTCTCCTGTCCAAGTTGTTGGTGTGCCTGGCCGGAAGCACATTCACCCAAGTGGGCGCGTAAAGAGACATTACTAGGCCCTGACCGAGGTAGTTACAGGCTCCAGACGTCCGCGCTGCCTGCACCTTGGAACAAAGCCGTTAAGCTCAAGACTGGCCCACCTTCTGGGCTACATATTTAAGAAGTGCTGTACTGCCTTTTTGGAAAAGAATTACTGCTTGGAACTCTCCATCTCGGCTCGCACCAGCCATTAGTTTCTTCTGAACAGGTGGCAATTCCACCATGATGGAAGGGAAGGGACTTGCAGTACCAACAACAGGGACAGGAGCACGGTCAGCTGCAGCACCTTAGGATGTTGGACGCATACATGTAGTCATCTTGCAATCGCCTCGCTGAATGACTGCTGGCGCCATGAGTAGCGAGGACAGAGGGCATCTGACCAGGAGATTATGTCCAAAGAGAATCAGCTCCTTCTGCAGAGGTGGTGAGCCTTGACTGCTGCATTGGCAGAGCCATGTTTTTCTCCCAGGCCGACCGGATGGTTGACGCTGCTTGTGTTGACGCAGGGCCGTGGTGCACGATAGCTGCCCAGGCCACGCTTCCCTTTTTGCCACAGATTCTACAATATACCCCTATTCGGCTCCTCCGGTGTCTAGCAAAGAACTGCCACAACGCCGAGTTATCGGATTTTAACCGCCAACGCTCCGCACTGAGTGACTACTACCCGCCGCTGTCCGACGCTGAGCCCCTGCCGCTACTTTCTTGGACCTGCGAAGCGATTATTTTACCCCGTGGCTGCGTGGCCATCCCGAACTTCCAACACTGATGCTACCCAGCTGACTGCACGCCACACAACCCAGTTGCGGCTGCATCGCTGCCGACGCGCAAGCTGTACGCCCTTTGCTCCTGACATGAATGAAGCCCTTGCTTCACGCGGCTCCCTAGTGCGGTCTGTCAACATCATCATCAATTTTGTGTATCATCGTCAAATAGTCGACTACTGTTTCCTCATCACCGTTCTGGGTTGCAGAGCGCATACCCCTCACAACATTAACCTCCCATGCCCTCTCCACATTCTGTACTTGCCGACTACAGAAGAACACGGGATATGGCCCCATTTCTCGCTGCCAAGTAGCTGTTTGACTGCCCTCCTCAAATTGTTTATCATCCCGACGCTATATATGTGGCACTGAGCTCAACCACCATAGTAGATCTCTGGCTTAGGAAACGCGGATGGGACAGAGAGCGGGCGTGAGGGACAGTGAGGGCCGCTGGACCCCTCCGGGCCATGCCAACTAAGGGTTGTATCTGACGTTTCCCACCGAAACTTGCTGGGGTATAGTCAGAGTCATCTGGGAGGAAGAGGATGACCTAGTCAACCATCGAAGAACCCTTTGGTTGACTAGTCCAGCCACACGGCCCTGCTAGATTACACCGCCGTTGTGCCTTCCACACCGAGAGACCCCTGCTGCTGACGTCCCCTATGCTGTGCTGGCGACCCTGGGCCTGCTCCAGGAATGTTTTGTACTGCCTGCTGCCACTCGCAGGTGAAGACCCTGCCACCTCCCTGTCAGAACATAGTGTGTTGTTTGAAAATGTACATACCTGTTTGATGAAGATATCTTGTATAATTGAATAAATACACACCCTTTGAATTGAGACTCCAAATTGAACCCAGTAAGGAACTTGGGTAATCCTTGGATATAAAATTGCCTCCACAAATGGCCAGGAAATATGTATTGTATGTGTCGTTTTAAAAACACTGGTGTATTTTAATTGAATATAAAAGCACAAACAGGCTTAATTTAACC
Organism: Phyllomedusa bahiana; assembly: GCA_025379985.1. Taxonomy (NCBI): domain Eukaryota; kingdom Metazoa; phylum Chordata; class Amphibia; order Anura; family Hylidae; genus Phyllomedusa; species Phyllomedusa bahiana. The sequence continues at coordinate 41,953 of JAODAL010032045.1, read as the reverse complement.
TGTCGAAATATGAATTATGCACAGGCAAAATTGCTTCTTTGGGCAGAGAATAAGAACTTTTCTTTAGTCACCATAGCAGCAAAACAATGCTTAATTAACCCTGGAATTAAATTGTGCAAAGAATATGAGCAGCAAAAACTACCAGCTTTGTAGCGTGTTTACAATGGTGTGTCTTTAACGCTATAAGGTAACAACAACACAACACTAGAAAAATTTTAATTAACCTCGCTATTGTGAAATTATGCTACAGAAAAATGTAGTTTTGGCGGAAAAAGACAGTTTTATTTTAGTCACCACAACAGCAGAACAACGCTTAATTTAACCCTGGATGTAAATTGCGCAAACAATTAAAAAGAATTTAGCAGCCAAAATGAAGTGGTATATGTATTGTAAAAACGCTGTTTCTTTAATTGAATACAACAGACCAGGCTTAGTACACCCTTGGATATTCGATGTGCGTGAGCAGATAGCATTAAAATGGTATATAGGCAGCAGCATTGGACGCACACTGGACTTCAGACCAATACCCCACAACAATCAGAAATATAACGTTAAGATAAGCATTTACTCTGAACAAGATGAGACACCCAAACAAAAAATCTCGTAAAAAGCATGATTCCTTTAGAGTATCACTATCATAACAGCTGTGGCACACCTTCCCTAATCAATACAGTGAGAGCGGTATGAGCTCCCAGCGTCGCGCCCAGACTTATATATGCGTGAAGTCAAAGAATCCCGCCGGACCCTCTGATTGGCCTTCATCTCATGCACATTGTCATGCAGGCTATGCCCTTCTTCCTCCCAGAAGTTCTTTTGCCCCATTTAACGCATGTGCCTCGCAGCCATTTTATCAAGTCAAAAGCACACTCCTTTCACGCGAAGGTACCCAAAGTTTCGACTTTGATCTCGAACCGAAAGTTTTTCCTGAAATTCAAACGAATCCACTTCGTTAGAATCAATTCGCCATCTCTAATGTAAGGGATCCGTCAGGGGTGCACGAACAGACACAGACAGCGTTGAGGCCCTGACACTGATCCCAACCCCTGTCCCTCCTTTTTGGGATGCCCTACTACCTTAATAGGTTGGCCCCAACCAGAAGACTGAGCACTATACTGAATAGCGTGAAAACACAAGACCAGACAAACAAGTACAAACCCAATAAAGGGATGGTCAATTGCAAGCCAAGTCGGTAACTATCAGGAAACGCAGTACAAAAAGTCAGAATGGCAGAAGAATAAACGTGATCTCAAGCAGAAGTAGAGGTAACCAGGGATGCACAGAATAGCGTAGGTAAGGCAACAGACAGTAAAGGACCAGTATAATCAGCAAAGAGAGGAACAGAGAGCCCTTAAATACCTTCCAGATAGAACCAAGGACAAGGCTAAATAGAGGAAGAAACAAGAAGACCAATAGAAGGGTAGAGCTGCCAATCCCAGGATTCAAGGAGCCAGGTTAACCCTTGGAGTGCTGGAAGATCCTGGCCTATGGCGTCGGCCAGGAAACAATCATGATAAGCAGGGAAGAAACCCAGTTTCACACTAGTGAACACAAATGTAAACACTATGTCAAACCACGGCATACGTCGCAACGGCCGAGGCCGCGCCAGAACACGAAGCCAGGGGTACTTTCTGCATGTCATGACAGATACCCCCCCCCTTTATAGAGGTCCACCGGAACCCTCAACAGACCACTCTAATTTTTAGCAGAATTGGACCTGGGTGAACTCTTTCCATTTCCAGCTTGGGGGCAGTGTTTTGCAGATAGACTCCGAGGCGGACATACTTTGGTCTGGTTCGGACGTTTTATTTACTAGGTTTTATTTGATATTTCGTTGGGCGTTTTTTAGAGTCTTATGACTCCTAGCCCAAAGTGACACAGTCGATAACGGCGGGTTTTCTATTTTTAGTTTTATCACACTGCACTGGCAAATACCTGAGTGGAAAACATCCTCACCAGAAATAAGGGGAACAGTTCAGAAGAAAGCAGAAACTGCTGATCGCAGACAAAGACACTGATTGAAATCCAAGGTTTCAACATGCTTTAAACGAAGAAAGGAATAATTACATTGTTCCACCAATATACTGAAGCACAGATTCTCGTTTCCGAGGATCAAGACAAAGTTGACTTTGGCACCAGGAATGAGGTCCTGGAGCGCCATCATCAGCCGGTGTGGAGACCGATTGATCAGCAACGTCCCATCACATGACACAATTGAAATCAGAATAACATTCTGACATATCATGGAGGCATTAATCACGCAAACACGCCAGTGATTGGACCACCATAGAAAGAAGAAACACATGAGTCACCCCATTTAGATCAAGCTCAGTGTTCCTCCAGTCGTAAACAGGATTATGGAGGCAGGAGCCAGGGCAACCCAAGAATAATATCTGCAGGAGAGTTTCTCCATACCAAAAAAAGAAGTTTTCAGTATGGCGAACTCCCAACATTCAAAGTGACGCCTCTTACTCAGGCAGTACAAAAATTTAATCTTCTCCGGTTAGTAGAGGTAGAATCTACACCGTGAAACAAAAAATGAGAACACAAAGGACAAGTTCCAACACAAGGCTTTAGCAACATCCATACTTTGATGAAATTAGCAGCTGCACCCTGATCCATCAGGCACGACAGCAAAAAGTCTTGGCTAGAAACTAAGTTAACGGCAAAACAACAACTTGGTTATCAAGAGTGAGTAGGTACCTGTACATTCCAGTACCATCCTGACCTTGTGCAGATAGGTTTCGGTGTTACCTTGGGGCGAGTTCGGCCTAATAGGAACAGTTTCTTCAGGAAATGGGTCAGGCATCCCGCAATAACGGCACAAGGCGGTTCTCCAAACGGTGTCTCCTCCTGGGGCAGCAGACATAAGACCCAACACATGGTTCTGCTCCAGAAGACATGAGAGGGAAAATGGGATGAAGAACTCTCAAGAAGGAAGAAGCAGGTTTTACAGGAAAGCCTGACTGAGCTGAGCGGTCAAACCCCTCTTGCTTTCCCTGCGTCCTCTCCCTTAGTCTTCTGTCAATAGTCACAGCTAGAGTCATAAAGTCACTCAGGTCTCAGGGATGGATGGCTACCATAGCATCCTTCAGTCAATCAGACAGTCCATGTCTGAAAAGGTTCTGTCAGAGGTAGTGTCTGTGACAACCCGGTCAACGTACACCATTGGCGGACTCGGAACAGTAGTCCTCATGCCGAGCGCGGACCTGCTGATAGATAGCAAATGAGTCCCACCGCCCATGCCCCACACGGTTGGTGATATCATAAACCTGTCGCTAAAGTCCAAAAAAAATCGTAGTCCACCGATCTCCACTCAGGGGCTTCAGAGGGTAGTAGCTTAATGCCCAGTCCTGATGTGGGCCCTGGAGGAGAGACCAGTACAACCGCTACTTTCTCATCTCAGTGGGAAAAAAGTTGAAGCAAAAAAATAAATTTTTCATGATTCCCTAAAGGTTCGGAACCTGTCAGGATTTCGTCAAAGCATCATGAAGAAGCATCTTAGCACTTATGACGTATGCTAGGAGAAAGCACAAAAACAGGGGCAGTAGGGACACAGACGGGGCAGGCATAGTCCGGTTCCCGGGTATAGTTTATGGTATCCAGACGCTGGCGAGACTTGATTAATAAGCCCCCGCATGCCCAGAAACTTGAGTTTGCCAACTCGTCCCAAGCTATCAGCTGACCGACAGGCCGGTACTCATATTGAATGCCGGGAAGAGTGACTTGGTATAGCTGGTTATAATGTAAGGGATCCGTCAGGGGCGCACGAACAGACTTAACAGCGTGAGGCCCTGACACTGAATAACCCAAACCCCCTGTCCCTGCTTTTTGGTCCTCGGACTCTTAATAGGTCGGCCAACCTGAAAGACTGAGCACTATACTGAATAGCGTGAAAAACACAAGACGCAGACAAACAATACAAACACAAATAAGGGATTCAAGCAAGCCAAGACGGTAACTATCAGGACGCAGTACAAAGTCAGAAGGCAGAAGAATAAACGAGTGATCCAAGCAGATAAGGTCAACCAGGAGCACAGAATAGAGTAGGTAAGCAACAGACAGGAAAGGGACCAGTATAACCACAAAGGAGGAGCAGAAGAGCCCTGTAAATACCTCCACGAAGAACCAAGGACAAATTCGCAATAGAGAAGCAACAGAAGACAATATATGGAAGGTAGAGCTGTCAATCACCATGATCTAGGACCAGGTTAACCCGTGGAGTGCTGGAAGAGTCCTGGCCTTAGGCGTCGGGCCCGGGAATTAATCAGGATACAGGGAAGAAAACCCGTTCACACTAGTGAACACAAATGTTAAACACTATGGCAAAAATCACGGCTTACGTCCAACGGCCGTGGTCCCGGCGACCAGAACTCAAAGGCTGGGTAAACTTTCTGGGCATGATCAACGACACTCTAAGAAAAATGTTAATATCCAAGGTTAAATAAGCGCTTTTGTGCTTTTATATCAGTAAAAATACTACGAGTGTTGTTAAACGGCACATATCAAGTACATTGTTCTTGCCATTTGTGAGCGCAATTTATATCCAGGGTTAACCAAGCCTTTAGTCGGGTTTCATTTGTGAGTCAAATACAGGTGTGTATATATCATCTACAGATATCTTCATTAAACAGAGTCTGTAAATTTTTTTGAACGAAACAGTGTGTCAATCAGAGAGTTGGAGCTCTTCCAGCAATGCGAGTGGCAGTGGCACAAACATTCCTGGAGCAGACACAGGTCGCAGCACAGTAAGGGAACATCGCAGCAGGGCCAGAACTGCCGGTGTCATGTAGCGGCCGTGTGTTGATCAGCAACCCAAGGGTTCTTGATTGGTTGACTAGTCATCCCCCTTCCCAGATGACATCTGACAACCCTACCAAGAGTCGGTGGGAACATCGGGATACAACCCTTAGTTGGGCATGGCCCAGGAGCGGGCCAGGGGCCCTCACCTGTCCTCAACCCCCTCTGCCATCGGGTTCCCCTAAGCCAAGAACAAAATGGGGTCGGGCTCAGCGCCACTATACAGCGGGATAACAATTTTGGGGGCAGCACACTACTTGGCAGCGAAGATGTGGGGGCCCACATCCCCTCTTCTTGCAGTGGGTCCAAACATCACTCCCATCATGATGTCGCACACAATCTCCCCCGCTTCTATTTTTGTAATTTTTGGCGCCGCCAAAAATTCAGGAAGCGCCGAAAAGGCGCATCTTAATAAATCACAGTTTTAACCCTTTAAATTTTCGCAGATCGAAAATTTTTACACCATAAAAACCTTGCCGATTTCAACTTTGTCGATAAAAATCGCTAAAAATATTAAACACCCAAACTGTATGTTAAATGGTCCAAAAACCCTACCGACATACCAATTTTTATTTGGGTTTTTTTTTGAGCTCTGCCTATGGATTTGGTGTATGGCGGCGCCAAGGAACATGATCTGCCAGACACCTAAAACCACTATTTACCCCTGAAAGGGCGTTTGGACTTTGCTGCAGGATTCTCCTATGTAGCTGCCAATGATCTGTATTTCCAAAAGGTGACAACAGCTGAGGTAAAGAAGAGTCAGGACACAGGTCAGGGCAGGTAGAGCAGTCATTACGATTAGAATGGGCGAAATTTATTTTAAAAGAATGAATTCGTTTTGAATTTCAGGAAAACTTCGGGTTTGGAAAAGAAGTCAACTTTGGGGGAAATTTGGGTGAATGAAATTGCTTTGTTTTATAAAAGGGTGGGGAGACATGGGCAACAGGGGCAAAGCACTCTGGGAGGAAGAAGGGCAAGCCTGCATGAAGTGCAGAGGAAGCCAATCAAGACCGGCAGGACTGGACTCACCCACTAAAAAGTCCGGGCGCACCGGGGACTCACACTCCCCTCACTGTGCCATCGGGAAAGGGAGCTGCCGCCTGATGGCTCTTATTGAAGAATTGATTTTTATATAGCGTTTTTCATGGGGGTCTCACTTGTCTCGAACTGTTTTTCTTAAAGTTCTATTTTTAATTTTTTGGGTATTGATCTAAATCCAGGTGCGCACTGCAGCGCATATCATTCAATATCCAAGTGGATCTAAGTCAGTTCCCCCGTTTTATTTATTTTAAAAAAAAACAACGTTTTTACAAACAAAAACCACTTTATTTTTGGGGTGCTCAATTTTATTTCGCAATTTACATCCGGGTTAATTAAGCGTTGTTTTTGGGGGGCGAAACCCCAAAAAACCTCTTTTTCAACGCCAAAATAATAAATTTTTCCTGTACCTAAATTCACAAGCAAAGGTTAATTACAACTTTACTCTTTTTGGGGTGGCGTAGAAAAAAACTTTTTGGGTAACACGCTAAAAAAACTACTTTTTTGGTCGGCTCAATTTTTTGGAAAAATTTTACACCCAAAGGGGTTTAATTAAGAAATTTTTTTGGTGGGTGCTGACAAAAAAAAACCCCGGGCTTTTTAAACCCGCCAAAATATATATTTTTTTCCCCTGTGCCTAATTCATGTTCCAAAAGGAAAATTTAAAAGCCTGTTGGCTTTTAAAATTTTAGTAAAAAAAAACATTTTTTTTAAAACGAAACAAACAAGAAATTTTTTTCCTGGCCTTTTTTGGGGACCCAAAATTTTTTCCAAGGGTTCCCAAGTTTTGTTAGGGGTTTCTTTTTGGAGTCAAAAAAACAGGGTGTAAGAAAAAATCAAATACAGAAATCCATAAAACCAGTGTCTTTAAAATTTTAAAAAAAACCGTTTTCCCGACAGAAGGTGGCAGCCTGAAACCTCGAGTGGCAGGGGCCCAAAAACTTTGGGGGAAACCCGGCCCAGGGTCGCAGCACAGACGGGGGACGTCCCCGCAGGGGCCCCGGGGGGCCACAACTGCCACTGCCTCAAAGGGGCCGTGGTTTTTCCAACCCAAGCTTTCTTGTTTGGGTTACTAGGTCACCCCTCTTCCCCCCAGATGACATCGGGCAACCCCCACCCAAGAGTTTTTGGGGAACCTCAGCACAAAAAAAATTTTTTGGGCTTTGGCCGGAAAGGGTCAGGGGGCCCTAAACCTTCCTACCCGCCTCGCCCATCCGGTTCCTCATCCAGAATCAACTTTTGTGGTCGGGGCCCAAAAGGGGCCACTATATACGAGGATGGAAAAAAATTTGAGGGGGGCCCGCCAGCACCCTACTTGTCGGGAAAAAAAGGGGGCCAAAAACCCCTTTCTTTCTTGCAGTATTCGGCAAATTTAAAGTTTTGGGAAGTTGGCTTTTGGGAGTATTTTTTGAAAGGTCACCCTGGGAAAATAAAAACCCGGGATGGGGAACAGCATTTGATAAAGGAAACAAAAAATAGATGATGATGTACCCGGGCCCCAAATTTGGGAGCCGGGGAGGCAAGGGTTTTATCACCCGTCAGGAAAGAGGCTCACTTGCGCGTCAGGCAGTGGCGCACCCACAAGGGGCCCGTTTTGGCCGTTAGTCAGCATTATAGCAGCAGTTTTGAGTCGGAAGCCAAGCCCCCACGGGGTAAAAAACACGCTTCGCAGGTCCAAGAAAGTAGCGCACAGGTGCCTCAGCGGGGGCAGCGGCGGCAGTATTCACCACTGGGGGAGCTTTGGGCGGCAAAATCCGATACTCGTGTTTTGGCAGTTCGCATTTCGGAGGAGCCAAATGGGAAAAAGAAAATCTGTGGGCAGAAAGGGAAGCGGGGCAGGGGGGCAAAACCTTTGGGCCCACCAGGGCCCCGGGCTTCAACCATGCAGCTTAAACCAAATTCCGGGGGCCCCTTTGAGAAACGTGGCTCAGATGTGGGGGGCCCAAACCCTTCCCCCGCCCAGCAAACAGCAGCAGACGCACAGCGCCCAGGCACGAAAGCCTTTGCACCCAGTCAAGGGTCCACCACCTCTGCAAAAGGGACTTTTTCCCTCTTTTACATCATCTCCCGGGTTTCCAAAGCCCCCTCCCCCTCCTACCATGGCCCCAAACAGTCTTTTCAGCGAGGCATTGAAAAGAGACAACTTTTAGGGTGCCCCAACCAAACCCCTAAGGTCAGCAGCTGACCGTGCCCTGCCCAAATTTTTTTGGTACGGGCAGCCCCCTCCCTTTTCCAAATGGTAAAAAAAACGGGAACCGTTTCAAAGAACTAATGGTTTTGTCCCCGACCGAGAGGAGATTTTCCAACCCCGTAATTTTTTTTTTCCAAAAAAGGCAGCCACACTTCAAAAATATGTAGAACAGAAGATGGGCCCAGCCCTTGAGTTTAAAACGGTTTTTCCCAAAAGGTGAAAGGGCAGCGCGGCCCGCTGGAGCTTTTTAACAAACTTCAGGGGCCAGAAACATTTTTTTTTTTTTTTTTTTTAAAGGGCCCACTGGGGAATGTGCTTCCACCCTGCACACCAACAACTTGGACAGAGACGCCTTTTTCCCTCCTCCACGTTGTAAAACTCCCTGCCCCCTGCCCCAAATTGCCCCGCCTTCCTCCCCCCCCCACCCCCCCCCCAACCCTCACCTCCCAAGTACTGCTCCATCAAAACCACATGTGTGGGGCCCCACAGCGTGTCACGCAGTTTTTACCCCCTTGGTTTTGCCCCCGGCAAAAACAAGCCCACACGGGGGGAGGAACCTCCGCCATGCACCCAAAAATCGATGTGGGGCAAACTCCGCGCCAACTGCAAATCGAACCATGGGGGACGGAAAAGGGGGAGGAAACATGGTGCCCCTGCGGGGCACCGATGATGATCCCCCTTTCCCCCTGCAGGGGCACGTTTTAAATTTCTGGTTGTGAAAAGGTTCCTGAATTCTCCACCGATTTTCAAAAAATTTCTGAAAAGGGCCGGGAAACGGCTTTTGGCATTTTAATCCATTCGTAAAAAAACCCGGGAAACCCACCCTCCTCATTGCAGCGGCAGAACGCCCTCCCCCAACACACCTGTATGCAAAATGTTTTCCACCCGCTGGAATTCCAGCCTGCACATTTTGGGACCGACGTATAACAGAGAAAAGGGCCCTTTAAAAACGATTTTTTGAAAAACCAGCAGCAAAGTACCCCCTGTGTAACTTTGATTTTAAACCCAAAGGCATCATGGGGGTGACACCCCTTTTGTTGGGGCCCAAATTCGAGAGGCCGTTTTTTTGGGCCCAGTCCCCCAAGCTAGGGGAGAATAAAAACATTCCACTGTTTTAAATGTCCTGGAACAGATCGAAAAAATCTGTCGGGGAAAGGGGACGGGAAAAACGGGGCGACAAAAACTCGGGGCCCCACTTTAGTCCAGTGGGGACTAAAAAGGGAGGAGGAGGAGGGGGAAACTTTGGGGGCAGAAGAAATTGCCGGGTTAAAATTTAGGGATTTTCTACCCAGGGACAAAAGGGGAGGACAGCTTGGAAGGGGGTGGTTTGAGATGGGGAAACGAGGAAAAAGCCCCCCAAACACTTTTGGCGAAATACATGGAAATGGAGGCAGGGAGCCCCTCGGAGCCCAACCAGTGAAAGGAAGGGCCCCAGCTTTGCTTATTTCCCGGGCTATGACACCCGAAAAAGCCCACACCCGGGCAGAGGGATGACTTCGGGCTCCCCCACCCTTTTGGGACCCTCGTTTACCCCAACCGGTCCAAATGGCAGCCTTTTTTTCCCCGCAAATTTAGAGGGAAGACAAACTCAAATACTATAGGGGAAATTTCCCCCGAACAGTTTTGGGTGCTGCCTAAATGCGGCATCCCTCCCTCCTCTGACAGGGCCCCACCCCCGGGGGGGTTTCCCCACACCACGTACTACTGCCCGCGGGTGGGGTGGGGAAGTTTTGGGGGGGGGGAGCATACCAGCTCCTCATAGAAAAACCCAAGTCCGGATCACTATTAAACAACTTCCTTCACCCGCCTAGTGAGGAAGGGGGGGTCGCCAAACAGCAGCACTGCGGGCCTGGAGGGAGTCCCTGAACCAACATTTTTTGGCCTACTTGGACAGCACTTTTGCCAACCCCAGTTAAAAAGAACCCCCCTGGGCAAATGGGCAGGCCAAACTGGAAAGGGTGGGCCGCAACTTCCCAGTGAAAAGGCCCCCGGCCCTTTTTGTGGGGATCAGACGGGTGTTCAAGGGGGCGGGGGCCATCGTTACCCAAAAAGGAAACCCCTTGTCCACGGGAAAAGGTGGAACCCGACCTTTGTCCCAAAATTTTTTCAGGCCGGGGGATCGGCCGGGTTTCCACACACCCCAAAACCTTAAAGGGGTCATCTGGGTTTAAAAATACCTGCCCCAGCCACTAATTTTGAATGCCCCCCCAAACCCCCCGAAGCCCCACATCAGCTGACAGTTTTTTTCCAAACGCCCACCACCAACTTTACCAGGGGCTGGAATTTCCACCACACCTCAACACCCTGCCCTTGTTTCCACCCTAAAAGACCTTTATGCTGCTGCTGCGCTGTTTTCGTTTGCCGTGACATCCACACTGTGGGCATTGGCCACGTCGAACCTCATGCTTCGCAGTGGCTGCTGCCATGTCCCCACACTGGGGTTCCCTTGTGCCACTGGGGGCCCGACCTCATGCTTTCGCCGCCGTGGGCCTCCCTCTCATCCCTTGTGCCCCCTCTGTTGCTTCCTCCTTTTTGCCACCTCCCCGAATGTCATTGGCCACTGCCTGATCTCATGCGCTGCTGTCCGGACCTCCAAAACTGTTAAAAAGGCCCCCTGTGGCCCTAAAACTGTTTTGCCGCCCCAGAATGTCATTGTGCCACTTTCCCCGATCTCATGCTGCTGCTGTCGTGACCTCCACACGTAACATTGTGCCACCTGTGGCCTAAAACTGTTTAGGGCCCCCTCCAGAATGTTTTATTTTGCCACTGCCTTACCTCATAAATGCTTTCCCCCCGTGACCTTTCCCCCACGTGTGATTGGCCACTCTGTGGGCCCAATACTGGTTTTTCCCCCCTCCCCGATTGTCATTGTGGCCCCCTGCCCGAAACTCATGCTGCTATTTTCGGATCCCCCAACACTGTTTTTTATTGTGCCACTCTGGTTTGGGCCCAATAAATTTTTTTGGGGCCGCCTCCCGAATTTTTCATTGTGCCCCCTGCTTGAAACCTTTATTCTACTGCTGCCGTGCCCCCCCGCCCCCAAATCAATTTTGCCACTCTGGTGGGGTTCCTCCTTTTGCCACCTCCAGAATGCATTTGTGCCCTGCCGGAAACCATGCTCGGGTGCGTGGACCCCCCACTGGGGTTAATTTGCCACTCTTTGGGCCAAAAACTTTTTTTGCCGCCCCCAGAAAAACCAAGGGGCCACTGGGCCCGAAACTCAAAGCTCCAGCTTTTCGGACCTTTCCCCACGTAAACAATTTTGCCAAATCTTTGGCCTAATACTGTTTAGCCGCCCCAAATGTCTTTTTTTGCCACTTTCCTGACCAATACGGGTGCCCCGGAACCCCCCCACACGTGTGAAAGTTTCCACTCTGTGGGCCCAATCCCGTTTTGCCCCCCTCCCGAATGTCCCTTGTTTCCCCCGCCCATCCCCCATGCTTTTTGCTGTCGTTGACCTTTCCCCACTGAATCAATTTTGCCCCCTTTTGGCCTAATACTGTTTTGCCGCCCTTTAGAATGTCATTGTGGGCCCCGCCTGACCTCATGCGCCGCCGCCGTGACCTCCGCTCTCCCTCATTGTGCCAATCTATGGCTTCCCCTGTTTTTTCCCCCCTCCAGAATATCATTGTTTCCAATGCCCGATCCAAACTGCTGCTGTCGTGACCTCCACACTGTGTGATTGGCCACTCCTTTTGGCCTAATACTTTTTTGCCGCCCCAAAAATTTTCCCAAAGGCCACTGGGCCCACTCCCTGCGGGGCTGTTTGTGACCTCCCCACTGTATCTTTTTGCCACTCCTTTTGGCCCAATTTCTGTTTTGCCCCGCCTTTCCCGAATTTTCTTGTGCCCCTGCCTGAAACCATCCCGGGGCCGCCGTGACCTCCCCACTGGGGTGATTTTTGCAACTCTGTGGCCTAATCCCGTTTAGCCCCCTCCCCAAAAGTCAATTTTTGCCACTTCCTGAACTCATACGCTGGGGCCGTTAAACCCCCACCCTGTTGGTTTATTGAGGCCACTTGGGGGGCCCCCAATACTGTTTAGGGCCCCCTCCAAAGTCCCTTTTTGCACTGCCCGATTTTCCCTTCCGTTTTTCCCCCCCCCTTTCCCTCCACCCCGTGTGATTGTGCCCCTCATGGCCTAAAACTGTTTTTGCCGCCTCCATAATTTTCATTGTGCCCTGCCTGACCTCATGCCTGCTGTCGTGACCTCCACATGTATTTATTGTGCCACTCTGTGGCCTAATACTGCTTTGCCCCCCCCAGAATGTCATTGTGCCACTCTTTGGGTTCCTCGTTTTTTGCCCCTCCAGAATGTCATTGTGGGCCCCTCCTTTTCCTCCTACTACTGTGGCTGGGGCCCCCGTCACCTCCACAAATCTGTCACAATGTTGCCAAACCCGACTTTTCAGCTTGTTTTTTTTCCGCTTTTTCCCGACATGACTTTATCAGGCCCACATTCCCTTGATTTTTTTGGGCAGTTTTGCCCTCTTAAGTGCCCCCGGGGAATTTTAAAAGTTAAAACGATTCTAATGGGCGGCAGTCCCCTCACTTTCAAACTAAAAAACAACATTTTTATGAAACCAAACCAACCCTTCTTTCAAAATTTAAGCATGGCACAAAAAACGTTTTACCCGCACCCGCCGGCTCTGTGCAGCCTGGAAAAAAGCTGCTTTTAAAGCGAAATTTTGGCTGACGTAATTGTTTACCGAATTTTTTTTTTGCCCGAAAAATTTGGCAAAGGCCGAATCGAATTTTTTAGAAAATTTTTCCCAACTCTAATTAAAGATAAAACAGGGAGTGGAAAAAAAAAATAAAAGAATAAACCCAAACAGGACAGAATAAGAAAAAAAAATGTATAAGTTTTTGCACTGGGAATAGGGAAAACCCATAGCTCAGAAAAATGAAAAGGGCCCCAGTATGGCCCTCTATAAAGGGTTTCCGGTGAACAGATGGGGAAAGAAAATAGTGATGCACACTGGTCCTTATGCAGGGAACAGCACAATTTCACTAATGGAAAAGAAAAAAAGGGCCCGCAGCCTGGGCCTTTTGGAAAAGGGGGGATTCCTGGGAAATGTGTTTGGAAAAAAAAAGGGGAAATCGGGTGCTTCACAACAGGAGCCAGGAACAAGTGCATAACACTTTTCCCTATGGGGCCCCAAATTTTCCAAAAAAATGTAAAATCTAAATGATGGGGGGCAATTCCTTTTTTCCCTTTCCCTTTGGGGTTTCAACTCTTTAAAATAAAAGGAGGGCTGGTCTTAAAATCATATAATTAATTTTGATTGTCTTGGTTTTAAAACTATCCCGGGGGGGACATATCAAAAAATCTCTCTTTTTCCATGTATTTGTTTGAGTGTTGCCCTTCACAGCCCCAGAAAAAACCCAAAAATTTAAAATAAAGCACTATGATAGCAAGGCACAGAATCAAGTTTTTAAAAATTTGCTTTCTTTGAAAAAAAAGGGAAGAAACAGAAGGGTAGATATCACAATCAAGTTTAAAATCTTAAATTCACCCCTAGGCAGGGGCCCCCTTAGGGGCTACCCGCACAAAACCCCCGTAACCGGGCCCCGGGCCCATCTATGAAGCCCGGGGGGGGTTTGCCCCCCGCTGGGAGGTACCCCCCTTCCCTTTAATTTCATTGGTAGAGAGAACGGGGGGGAACCCCATGTAAAATAAATTAAAACCAAATGCATACAAAAAAAAAAAAACTTTAAAATTTTAACCCTGTCCCTGAGGAAACCCAATAACCATCTGTCAAACTTTAAACAAAAAACACCCATAACGGAAAAGGGGACAAAAATTACAAACTTTTTGTGGTACTTTTTTAAAACTTTTTAAAAAAAATATTTTTAAAAAAAGGAAATCCAAAAAAAGGGTTGGGGGGTTTTTTTCCCCCCCCCCTTTTAAAAAAAAATTACAAACCCTCCCCAGACCCGAAACTTGTTCACTCTACCCAAAAAACCCCAAACCCCTACCCCAAAACCCCACCGCGCAACAAAACAAAAACCCACAAAACCCACCCAACCAAAATTTCAAAATTTAAATTTACAAAAGCCGCCGTAAAAACAAAAAACAACAAAAAAAAATTTTGTTTTAATAAATATTAAAAAATATTAACCCGAAAATAAATATAAAAATAAAAACACATCAACAGAAAACATAAAACTCCCTAAATTTCCCCCAAACCCGATGGGCAGAGCTGCTTGGAGCCCAAAAAAGACCTGGCGCCAAACCCCTAAGGGGGAAAAAAACCATTAAAAAAAAAAAACCCCCCAGCCGTACTCCATTAGCCTTTGGGGGTCCGGAAAAACCCTACTAGAAGGCTCAACCAAAATTTTCTCTACAGGGGTACCATCTTGAAAGAGCCCACCACCTTCCCCAGGTCAATTCCCAAATTTTCCAAACCAAAGGGGAAACAAACCTCAAGGACTTTCCCCCACACCCCATATCCTCCTCCCCAAATTCAAGGGCCCCCCCCCGCCAATGGCCACCATGACAATCAAACCCAAATTAAAATTTAAAATTTACTCTACTCCCCCCCCCCCCAAAACCTCCCCCCAAAAAAAACCAACCAAAATTAAAAGGAAAGGGGGGGAGGGACTGCTGCCTTGGCTATCCAAATTTCCTTCCGGGTGGAAGGGGGACCAAAGACCCCTTTCCCTCACTTCCGCCCCCCTCCCCTTTTCGCGCCAAGAAAATGTTTGGTTTCTGGAAAAAAGCACCCCCACGGGGGGTATTCCCCCTTCCTCCCCCTTTGGGGTTTTGGATTGGGTTTGGGGCCGCTAAAACCCAAACTGTCCCGCTAATAAACAAAAAATATCTATGTACTGATTTAAACCCTAAGACCAATTTTTCACAAAAACTACCTGAGTTGGACAGTGATCCCCGTGGTTTTGGAGGGATTTGTGGTAAAGGCTTTCACTGATGACAGGGGGCTAGGGGGCACCTTAACCCCAAACCCAAAGGTACATCCACACGGCAAGGTTTTGAAAATCATCTGAAAATCAATTGTCCCAAACCCTCCCAATTTTAAATTCAATAAAAATACGTTCAATAGTCTACAAGAACAGAATTTTTTTGCCGGGTTTTTTTTACACTTCCGGCGTTCCGAAAATGAGAGAACATTTTCAATCTTGCGCCCTATTTTTCGGGAGGAAGATGTGCATGTCAATGATTGGGGGGGACAGGTGAATCCGCAAAACATGGACAGATCTGTCCCCCAAAACCATGCAAAAATCCGACCAGTATTTTGCCACTGCCATGTGAATGTCTATGTTTACGTTTTTCTGCTTTTACAAAATAAAAACACTTTTATTCAAAAAGGAAAACATGTTTTTGCTTTGCCACAGTCTGAGAGCCATAACTTTTTTAGTTTTCTGTGTACCAAACTGATTATGGGCTTGTTTTTTGCGGGATCAGCTGACATTTTTATTGGGATCAAGGCTTTTTGATCGCTTTTAAATCCTTTTTTGGAAGACAGGGTGAAAAAAATACTGCAATCCTAATACGGTAGTTTTTTAAAAAAATTTAATAGCACTCAGTGTGCAGTATACGTGACAAGTTAGTTTTACTCTGTGGGTTGATACAATTACGGTGATATCCCATTTATATAGTTTTTTATGCTGAAGCGCTTTAATAAAAAGTGTCTTTATTATATGAAGCAATATTTATGCATCACTACATTCTGTTACGGCATTCACTGTGTTGGTTAAATAACATAACAGATTTATAGGCCAGGTTGTTACACACATGGTCAGGGTCAATGCTGGGGAACATCAGCTGTAATGTACAGCTGGTTTCCAGCAGCGATCATGTAAACATCCTCAGGATGTAAACTTACAACCATTTGCGTTAACCTTAACACGACTTGTATGTGAGCTTATGTTCAATGTCATAAACGGGTTAAAAAGAACAACTGATAACACAAAACCAAAACATGACAGGTAGCTCACCATCAGATCATGGCACATAATGTTTTCTCAGTTTTTTTTATTTTTTTCAATGGATTTTGGTATAAGATCAGATAACACAGAAAGTCATTATATCAAGATAAAAGTAAAATCTGCTACAACTTAATGTCAGTCATTTTTCACCGGGTGTTGTGTGGTCACAGTCTGGCACTAGTATTACTCAGGCGCTGCATGGCATAATATAGTATTACTTACCTCTCATAGATAACACCAGAGTCAGTGACTGTTTCTATCTTCCTCACATTGTTGTATTTCATGTAGACATTGTCAGACACAATAACCTGTTTCCTCATCATATGTAGACTGATTGCACTTCTCCACAATATCACTACCATCATCTGCTCTACAATGACTTCAAGGAAATCGTTAGATTGTTGGTTGTTACCTCTTTTGATTCTTGTATTTCATCTTTCTCCAGTTGGGTCTTTGTCTTCTAATGTAAAGGGGGGGGGGTTTTTTGGGGGTTTTTTCCTTTTTTTTAAAATTTTTTTTTTTTTTAAAAGGAAATTTAAAAAAACCCCAAAAAAACCCCAAAAAAATTTTTTGGGGGTTTTTTCCGAACCCCCCGGGGTTTTTTTTGGGGGGAAAAGGGGGAAAATTTTTTTTTTTTTTAAAAAAATTTTTTTTAAAAGGGGTTTTTTAAAAAAATTTTTTAAAAAATTTTTTTTTTTTTTTTAAAAAAAAAATTTTTAAAATTTTTTTTTTTAAAAAACCCCCCTTTTTTTTTTAAAAAATTTTTTGGGGGGGAAAAAAACCCGGGTTTTAAAAAAGGTTTCCAAAAAGGGGGGATTTTTAAAATTCTTAAAAAAAAAAAAAAAAAAAAATTTAAAATAAAAAAAAAACCCCCCTTTTTTTTTTTTTTTTTTTTTTTTTTTTAAAAAAGGTTTTTTAAAAAAACAAAAAAATTTTTAAAATTTTAAAAAAAAAAAAAAAAAAATTTTTTTTTCCCCTTTTTTTCCCCCCCGGGGGTTTTTCCCAAAAAAAAAAAAGGGGGGGAAAAAAAAATTTTTTTTTTTTTTAAAATTTTTTTTCCCCTTTTTTTTTTCCCTTTCCCTTTTCCCAAAATTTTTCCTTTTTTTTGGGGGGTTTTGGAACCCCCCCCCCTTTTTTTTTTAAAAAATAAAAACTTTTTTCCCCCAAACCCCGGGGTTTTAAAATTTTTGTTTTTTTATTTTTTTTTTTTCCTTTTTTTTTTTTTTTTAAAATTTTTTTGGGAAAAAAAAAACCCCCTTTTTTTTTTTTGGGGGCCAGAAAAAAAACCCAAAAAAAAAATTTTTAAAAAAACCTTTTTTTTTTTTGGGGAAAAAGTTTTTAAAGGTTTTTAAACCCCAAAAAACCCCCAAAAATTTTTTTTTTAAAGGGGGGGGGAAAATTTTTTTTCCCCCAAAAAAAAAAAAAAAGGGGAAAAAAAAAAAATTTTAAATTTTTTTAAAAAAAAAAAAAAAAATTTTTTTTGGGGGGGTTTTTCCCCAACCAAAAAAAATTTAAAAAAAGGGGGGAAAAACAAATTTTTTTTTCCCCCAAAAAAAAAAAACCCCAAATAAAAAAGGGGGGGGAAATTTTTTCCCCCCAAAAAAAAAAAATTTTTAAAATTTTAAAAAAAAAGGGGTTTTTTTTTAAACCCAAAAAATTTTTTTTTTTAAAAAAAAAAATTTTATTTTAAAGGGGAAAAAAACCCCAAAAGGGGGGGGGGGGTTTTTTTTTTTAATTTTTAAAATAAAATTTTAAAAAAAAAAAAATTTTTTTTAAAACCCCCCGGGCCAACCCCCCCCCCAAAATTTTGGGTTTTTAAAAAAAAAAAAAAAAAATTTTTTTTTTTGGGTTTTGGGGTAAAAAATTTTTTTTTTTTAAAAAAAAATTAAAAAAAAAAAAAGGGGTTTTTTAAAAAAAAATTTTTTTTGGGGGGGTTTTCCCTTTTTTTTGGGGAAAAAAGGGGGGGGGGCCCCCCCCTTTTTGGGGCCCAAAAGGGGGGGGGGAAATTTTTGGGGGTTTTTTAACTTTGGGGTTTTTTTTGGGGGGGGGTTTGGGCCCCTTGGGGGGGTTTTTTTGGGGGGGGGCCCTTCCCCATTTTTTTTTAAAAAGGGTGGGGGCCCCAAATTTTTTGGGGGAAAAAATTTTGGGGGGGGGGGGAAAATTTTTTTGGGGGGGGAAAATTTTGGGGGGTTGGGGGGGTTTAAAATTTTTTTTTAAAACCCGGGGGGGGGGGGGGGGGGCGGGGGGGGGGGGGGTTTTTTTTGGGGGGGGGGAAAGGGGGGGGGGGGGGTTTTCCCCGGGGGGGGGGGGGGGGGGGGTTTAAAAAAAGGGGGGGGGGGGGGTTTTTAAAAATGGGGGGGGGTTTTTTTTGGGGGGTTGGGGGGGGGGGGGGGGGGGGGGGGGGGGGGGGGTTGTGGGGGGGGGGGGGGGGGGGCCCCCCGGGGGGGGGGGGGGTTTTGGGGGGGGGGCCCCCCCCCGGGGGGTTGGGGGGGGGGGGGGGCGCGGGGGGGGGGTTTGGGGGGGGGGTGGGGGGGGTTTTGTTGGGGGGGGGTTGGGGGGGTTTTTTGGGGGTTTTTGTGGTGGGGGGGGGGGGGGTTTTTGGGGGGGGTGGGGTGGGTTGGGGTGGGGGGGGGTTTTGGGTGGGGGGGGGCGGGTTTTTTGGTTTGGGGTGGGGGGGGGGGGGGTTGGGGGAAAAGGGGGGGGGGGGGGGGGGGGGGCCCCCCCGGGGGGGGGGGGGGGGGGGGGGGGGGGGGGTGGGGGGGTTTGGGGGGGGGGTTTGGGGGGGGGGTTTTGGGGGGGGGGGGTGGGGGAAAAGGGGGTTTGGGGTTTTTTTGGGGGGGGGGGGGGTTTGGGGGGGGGGGGGTTTGGGGGGGGGGTTTTTTTGGGGGGGGGGGGGGGTTTTGGGGGGGGGGGTTTTTTTGGTGGTTTTTGGGGGGGGGGGGGGGGTTTTGGGGGGGGGGGGGGGGGGTGGGGGGGGGGGGGGGTTTTGTGGGTTTGGCGGGGGGTTTTGTGGGGTTGGGGGGGGGGGGTTTTTTTGGGGGGGGGGGGGGGGTGGGGGGGGGGGGGGGGGGGGTTTTTTTTGGGGGGGGGGGGGGTTTTTTTATGGGGGGGGGGGGGGGTGGGGGGGGGGGGGAAAAAAAAAAAGGGTGGGGGGGGGGGGTTAAAGGGGGGGGGGGGGGGGGGGGGGGGGGGGGGGTGGGGGGGGGGGGGGGGCCCGGGGGGGGGGTTTTTGGGGGGGGGGGGTTTGGGGGTGGGGGGGGGGGGGGGGGGGGGTTTTTTTTCCGGGGGGTTTTTTGGGGGGGGGGAAGGGGGGGGGGGGGGGGGGGTTTTTTGGGGGGTGGGGGGGGGGGGGGGGGGTTTCTTCCCTTTTTTTTTTTTTTTTGGGGGGGGGGGGGCCCGGGGGGGGGGGGGGTTTTTGTTGGGGGGGGGGGGGGTTTTTTTGCGGGGGGGGGGGGGGGGGGTTTTTTTTTTTGGGGGGTTTT
>JAODAL010032045.1:0-17500 GCA_025379985.1 Phyllomedusa bahiana | reverse complement strand
AAAAAAACCCAAAAAAATTTTTTTTAAAATTTTTTTGATTTTTTAATTTTTCCCCCCGGGCCCCTTTTTGGGGGGGGGTTTTTTGGGGGGGGGGGGGGTTTTTTTTTTCCCCCCTTTTTTTTTTTTTCCCCAAAGGGGGGCCGGGGGGGGCCTTTTTTTTCCCCCCCTTTTTTTCCCCTTTTAAAAAAACCCCAAAAAAAATTTAAAAAATTTTTTTAAAAAAATTTTTTTTTTTCCCCCCAAAAAAAAAAATTTTTTTTTTTTTTTTTTAATTTAAATTTTTTTTTTTAAAAAAAAAAAAAAAAAAACCCAAAAACCCAAAAACCCACAAAAAAAATTTTTTTTTTTTTTTTTTAAGGGGGCCCCCCCCTTTTTTCCCCCCAAAAAAAAACCAAAAAATTCCCTTAAAAAGTTAAATTTAAATTTTTTTTTTTAAAAAAACCTTTTTTCCCCCCTTTTTCCCAAAAAAAAAATTTAACCCCAATTTTTAAAATTTTTTTTAAACCCCCCCAAAAAAAAATTTTTCCCTTTTTTTTTTTTTAAAAAAAACATTAAATTTTTTTTTCCATTTTTTTTAAAAATTTTTTCAAAACCCGAAAAATTTCCCCTTTTTTTGTTTTTTTTTCCCCCCAAAATTAAATTTTTTTTTTTAAAAAAAAATTTTAATTTTTTTCCCCCCCCCCCTTTTTTTTTCCCCTTTTTTTAAAGAAAGCTAAGTACCAATGAGAATCAGACACGAATAGCAGAGTTATCTTTCTTTATGATTTTCATTCCTGTGATTTTTTCCCAATTATCCCTGTTTTACCCTAAGTTATCCTGTTGCTATATAAGGCTTGGTCTACACGAGACAGGACAAAAAACTCCTCGGAAACCAAATCCTAAAAACTGCTTTGAACCTGAGTATTTTATCAGTTTTCTGTCCAAATCAGCTGGGTTTCTGACCAGTTTGTGGGTGGCTATTAGTTTGTTGCTTAGGTTCTTGGCGTGGTTTTTGTTCTGGTTTTGCAGACAGTTTTTACTGGTTTTGAAATAGGTGGGACCCATATGTCTTGTTTAGACACTTCGGTGGTTTTTCAGCAGAACCGCACCTAAAACCACGCAAAAAATGTGCAAAAAAACGTCCAGCAGTATACATAGACTTCAATAGTAAATTTTCTGCTGGACTACAGTAGATTTTACAAGATGTTTCTAAAACCGCCAGAGAAAAACTGTGTGGACTATAGGTTATTTTTTTTTGTATTGAAGTCTATGTGTGAAGTTTTCCATCAGATATTCAGCAGTTTCTAAATACTAAAACCGCTGAAAATCCAATTGAAAACCAGTCAAACTTATTATTTTGGAAATAGGGATTTGTTAGTGACTGATGGTCTTCCCTGTCTTGGCTCATTCCCCTGACCAATAACACATCATGTAGTGACCTATCATAGATAACACTTAATTTACTTACCTCACATACATAAAACTTCATGTTCTTTACCTCTCATAGATAACACAGAAGCAGTGACAATTTTCCATCTTCCTCACATTGTTATATTTTACATAGAAATTCTCAGACACAATAACCTGTACCCTCATTATTTGTAGACTGATCGTCCTTCTCCCCAACATCACTTCCATCATCTGCAGTATAATGGCATCAAGGTTAATGTTAGATTGTTGTTTCTGACCCCGTAAAACTGTATACTGTGTTTCTTGTCTTTAAAGATCGGTATTTCTTGGAAGAATGGGCAAATTTAACATATTTCAATAATAAAAGTAAGTGTAACTGTTCCCCGTGTCCATCCACCCTATCTTCCTCTCCTGTATACAGTATATACAGAAAAGGTCAGACATTACAGACACATGTATCACATCCACAGAATTATTAGATGTCATATGTACAACAGCTGATTTGTATCATCATAGAGAACCTCTAATACCAGAATGTTACACACTAATTTTGTCTTTTTTAAACATATACAATATGTTTGGCAGGGGCGTCGCTGGGCAGTTTTATCCGGGGCACAAGCCCTGAACCTCGCCAGGCTCCAGGCTGCTGCCATGGGCCTGAAGCGCCAACCGCCTCCTCAACTGTATGTGTGTCTGCTGGACACACATAAAGCTAAAGGTTTCCGTGGAGCAGAGAGTGAGCGCTCCCTGCACCGCGGAGTATCGCCATCCCCGACGTCGACACCGATCACTAAGGTATCGGCTTACGATCTTGGCGATCAGTGATTGTAGCGGTGCTGGGACTAACTGTCCGGACGCACATACAGCTACAGACTTTTACGGAGCAGAGAGCGAAGGCTCTACACCAGAGTACACAGCACAGGCTTCATGAGTGTCATCACGCTGCCTGCGCAGCCTGGTGACATCACGGCGTCTGAAGAACAAGACTGGGAGCAGCGAAGGAGTCAGGGAGCGGGAAAGGTCAGTGCTGTCAGTTTTTTATTTGTAATTAGCCCTATATATGTGCTGGGGGTCTATAACCTACCTCTAGATGTGCTGGGGGACCTATAACCTACCTCTAGATGTGATGGGGGACCTATAACCTACCTATATATGTGCTGGGGGACCTATAACTGTTATGGGGGATGGCACGGGTGCCGTCGCCCCCCCGGCGGCCGCCTCCCTGCCCGCAGGGGGTCCAGCGCGGGTGCCGCGGCTGCGTGCGACCGACCCCCTGCTGCCCGGGTCCCGGCGCCGGCTCACTTACCCATCCACGCTGCTCCTGCCGTACCCGCTGCTTAGGGCGCGCGCGACAGCTGGTCTGGATTTAAAGGGCCAGTGCATCGGTAATTTAGTCAATTGCCGGCCGCTGGTCCTATATAAGGTTTACGCCCCCTGCACTCTCTGCCTCATGTGTTGGTCCGTGCATTTCATTGTCTTGAGAGAGTTCTACGGCAGTTCTGTGTGGATTACCCGTGTACCAGACCGTTCCGCTACGTTTCCTTGTCCTTGCTCTGTTTGCAGCCTGCCTTGACCGTCTGCCTGTCTTGACACGACCTTGCCGGCCTGCCCTGATCCTCCTGCCAGTACCCGACTACGCTTCTGGATTACGACTTGTACACGCGCATGACCCCAGCGCCACTGCAGGCAAGTCGGGGCACGTCAGGGGGTTTGGCGACCTGGTAGCTCACGCCGCAGCAAGTCCATCTCGCTTTGCGACGGGCTCTAGTGAATACCGGGGACTACTTAGACCCCGCTCCCTGGCGTGGCTTAACTATCATCCAGCGAATCCACCGAACCCTTACAATAACCTACCTCTAGATGTAATGGGTAGAGTTGAGCGATTATAATCGACAAAGTTGAAATCGGCATGGTTTTTATGTTGATCGGAATGTTCCGATCACGCAATAATTAGGTGAGAAGGAAAACTGCGCATAATCTATTAACTATCGCGGCCCATTATGGCGCTTCCTTGTCATTTTGGCAGCCAGTAAATTCAGGCTTAGAGAATAGAGCAGGGTGTCTGGAAGTGTGCCGACGTCAATACTGTGATGGTATGGTTTGTGATTGGCTGGAAAAATCACATGACTCGTTTTACATAGAACCAAGCCCTTTCCTGCGCTTCAGCATCTGTGTGTGTCTGTGTCTCATAAGGCAGGACGGTGTGTAAGCTTTCTCTCTAATACAGCTCAGCGACACAGTTCTCTTTGTTAACAGAGACAAAACCTATGCTTTTAGCTGTGATCATTAGAACATAGGTAGATTAGGGGAATTCAGTTTTTAGTTAGTTAGGCTGTGATTTGAAAGAAAGCATCTGAGCGCTGTACAACCGCGGGGGGGGGGGCGGGGGGGAGGGAGGTAGGGGCTGCGAAACACAGACAGACAGGCTGCAGGTTTTGAAAGAAGAGTGGATATTGTGCGTTGCAAGTCACAGACTGCTTTGCCCTGCATTGAATATGGCTTTTTATTACAGTTTTTGGATAGTTTTTGGTGGAAATAGTAACTTGTATTTTGTGCAGCTGTACTTATATAGGATCAGAACTTTTCTAGTAACTGCAGGTGTATTTGATAGGTGCAAAACCCACCTTTTATTTATCCATACAATTTAATTATTTTTTTTTACACTTTTGTGCAGCCAGTTTTGTTCAAAGACCCACTTTTACTTACAATAGGATACAGAACTTTTCTAGTCACCGCAGGTGTATTTCATAGGTGCAAAAACCACCTTTATTACCCAGTACACAATTTAATTAGTTTTTTTCACCTTTGGCGCAGCTTTCAGTTTTTTGTTTCAAAGACCCCACCTTGTACTTTACATTAGAATACAGAAATTTTGCTAGTAATTTGCAGGTGTATTTCATAGGTGAAAAAAACCAACCTTTTATTATCCGTATACATTTAAAAAGGGTGTTTTTTTTTTTTACTTTGGTGCGGCCCAGTTTTGTTTCAAGAGCCACCTTGTAATTTAAAATTTTTGAATAAGAAAATTTTTGTAGTTACTTTTGGGTTTTAAATTTCATTGGTGCAAAAACCCCACCGTTTTTTAAACCCGTATAACTTTTAAATAGCTTATTGAACGGGGTGCGGCCCTAGTTTTTTTTCAAATAGCCACGTTGTACGAAAATTTCTGATAAAAAATTTTCTAGCAACTGTTTTTGTTTGTCATTGCTGCAAAAAACGCAAAATTTCTTATCCGTGTAAACTTCTGAATTGTTTTATTCGCTCCGTGAATCTCAGTTTGGCGCAATGGGCACTTTAAAGATAGTTTGTTGAAAACTATCAATTCCTAGTCCTACGGGCAGTTGTAAAATCCCTGGGCTGAAGGAAGAACCTGTTATTTTGTCCCTTTCGGTTCTTCCACCAGACCGCATTTTCACAGTATTCGCTAGAAACAATTCTTTTCTAATCCTAGTTGGCTGTTGGAAATTAAGGGATTTAAGAATAGCTGTTTGATTTTTAATAAGAGACTGTCAAAACTCTTCCATACCTCTTTTTTTTTTATTTAACATGAGTAACTTTACTTCAACAGAACTGATAAAATAATACTCAAGTGGCCACCGCCAACTGGCAGCATGTGTGCCCGAATAAATAACAATATACAACAAATAAATCTTAATAAAACTTTACATAACATTAAAAGTTGCAACCATCAACCACAAGGGTTAAAGAGCAGCCACAGTCCAGTGCCCACTGAATGCCATGTTGGTTTCCTGGGTGTATACCATCCTGGACCCATGTTGCCCCCATCACATTGCCGATCTACTAGTCTTCTTGGCCTCAGGGATCCTGGCTGTGGTTCTGGTACACGAGGGTGTAGGTGTACCATGGTCAAGGGCAGAATCTCCTGTGTGGTCCTGGTACCCCTGATGCCCCACACCTGGGGTAAGTGTACCTGCTCAGAATGGCACACCACCATTGCCATCAAGTCCTTCAGACTGTGGGCAGTGTAGAAGCTGCGGCCTCTCCATGTGCTTGCAGAAGGAGCAGTTGGTATAGTCAGAGTCCCCCTATGGAGATGTCATGGTCACTGGGTATGGGTCCTGGGGCTCCAGGTGGCAGGGGGTTGACTTCGTCCCCTCTTGTCACTGTGGTATACCATCTTTTTGCTGAGCTGGCTTGGCAGTATCTGGCCTGGGGTAAGGTGCCAGGATCGTGCAGATTTCGTCCTTTGGCTGTGCAGGCACCAACGTGAGGTTGCTCCTCAGGATGGCATGGAGGGGTGGCATTGAGGCCCAGTAATCTCACCACATGTCATAAAGTCATCCTGGATCTTGTCTGCTGCTCTTGCGTGCCCTTCCAACCTTCTTTAAATTTTTATCTTTCTGAACATGGAGTGAAATGCAGGTGGTAAGCAAGCAAAGAGGGGTGTAGGAGGTATAGGTACGAGAGAAGGTGCTTCTTCCGATGCTGGCGACAACACGCAAGCCCGCGGCTCGTCGGTTGCAGGACCATCAGAGCTGTGGCCCATGACAGATATATTCAATGCCAGTGAAACTAAAATGGTGGTTGAAAGACTCCTTTTTCCGGCATTTTTTAAATCTGGGGGTAGACGGTTTAATGGTCAACTGCGGTCCAGATCAGTTAGTCAAATGTTTGTTCAACTAAAATCTGTTTCAAAGACTCCTTTTTCAGGCATTTTTTTTAATCTGGGGGTCAAAAAGGTTTGGGGCTCTGCTGTGGCCACGGGGGTTTTTCAATGTCCATTAAAACTATAATGGTGGTTGAAAACCCCCTTTTCCCGGGTAGTTTTTTTAAATCGGGTAAAGGGGTTTTGGGGGCTATGGGGGGCCCGGGGACGGGTATAGTCAATGTCCGTTCAACTAAAAGGGTTTGGTTAAAAAAGACTCCTTTTTCCGGCACTTTTTTTAATCGGGGGGTCATGCAGGTTTGGGGCTCTGCTTGGGCCCAGGCATGGATAGTCTTGCCCGTGAAACAAAAAGGGTGGTTGAAAGACTCCTTTTTTCTTGCACTTTTTAAATCTGTGGTCAGACAGATTTAAGGGTCATACTGTAGTACAGAACGGTATAGTCTATGCCCTTTTAAACTAAATGGTGGTTGGGGACCCCTTTTTTTCTTGCATTTTTTAAAATCTGGGGTCAACAATTTAATGGTCAACTGTGGTACAGAACGGGTATAGTCAATGTCAGTTCAACTAAATTGGGGTTCAAAGCCCTTTTTTTCCCGGGCACTTTTTTAATCGGGGGATCAGCAGGTTTGGGGGCTCATGCTGGGGCCCGGAAGGATAGTCTATATCCATTTTCAACAAAAATGGTTTTTCAAATAAACCCCTTCTGGCACTTTTAATTTGGGGGTCATGCGGGTTTTTAAGGGTCATGCTGTGGTAAAAGACAGGGATAGTGAATGGTCTGTGACTTTTTTTTTCTGGGGCTTTTTAACCTAAGTGTGTTCCTAAATGTAGCCGTATCCAGTTTTACTGTGGGGGTGTTAATTCCAGTTTCTCCACCTGTTTGGGGGTAAAATGAAGATGTTTTCCTTTCCCCCAAAAACTTTAAGGTCATTTCCGGGGATAATCTATTATCGACATTGGAAATTGTCTTGTAATTGACGATTCGACTATCGCCCGATGACGATGTCGACGTAATGCTCATCACATGTCGCCCTTGATTGTTCTCACCTCCCCCCTTTAACATGCAGGGGTTTAGTGGGATTGATCATCCTGTTCGCAGGCATCATTTACAAATGAAGCCCTTTATAGTGTGTAATGTAGCAAAAGGAGTCTAATCCCTTTTCCCCCTTTTTTTACTCTTTCATATCCTGTAATATGTTTTCAACCCCCTGTGACACAAAACCCTAAACTCTTGGCCCCTTCCATCTGAGTGCATCGCTTTTTTTTACATTTGGGAAGGGGCTTTGACAATTGAAATGTGTTGTCTCAGTCTCATGATGTCAAAATTGAACAGCATGGGTGAGGAGGACTGTTTAAATCCCCAAATTTAAAAGGATCCCCTAAATTTATTGGGCGAAATTCAGGACAACACTTGTTGTTTTTTGCCCTTAACCCTTTTTAACATCAGCAAGTTGTGCAAAAAAAGAGCTAAAAAAACTGAACATTGGAAATTTTGGGCGACATGATAAGGGGCGCGTCGGCGCCGGTTTTTGCGCCCAAACTAAAGTGAAAAAGCTGCATCCATTTTTTCGGGGCCGGAAATTAGCTATACATGCGGTGTAAAGTTCCCCTTCGCCTCGCCGTGTGGAGGCCGTGCGGAACTTTGGCGCAAAGGACTCGCCTAACATCTCAACGAATCGAGAAAACTGGAAAAAATGAAAAAACATGAACATGTTGGTGAATTATTTAACTATTTAGAACTACAGCAATTTTACATTTTGTATTTGTATTACACAAGAGCCAGCACATCACCGGTGTTGCTGGGACCTGTGGTCCTCCAAGCAGGATTTCTATGTTCCCTGGGCTTCTTTCTAGACATATTTACAACCGTATTTACGTCCGAAAAAACATCACCAAATGTGCCTAAAATAATTAACTATTAGCCTACAATGGATTCCTATGGAAATCCGGATGTAAATCCGGACGTAAATACGGATGTAAATACGTCTAGAACGAAGCCCAGGGAACATAGAAATCCTGCTTGGAGGACCACAGGTCCCAGCAACACCGGTGCTGTGCTGGCTCTTGCTGTAGATACTAAACAGAATAAAAGGTAAAAGAAGAACAAATCCAGTTAAAAAAAAAAAAAAAAAAACAATAATATAAAAAAACATCTGGCAAACATCTGCATTGGTTTATTTGATGTTTAAATTAGGATAATTTTCCAGTTTTTGGAATACATTTTGTAGTGGACATTTTTTTCTTTGAAGCTAATATATATAATATTGATATCATATAATATGTATATATATATATATATTATTTATATAATCGCACTATAGGAAATCGTCTTGATAATTGACGATATCGACTATCGACCGATGACAGATAGTCATGTAATCCGCTCATCACTGAGTGTCGCCTTATTGTCTCTTCACCTCCATATATATATTCAAATAGAACAAAATAGTAGCAGCACTATCAAATGAGTAAAAATGTAGCGGGGTGTTGCCTAGCAATTTTTAAAGTCGGTTGCAAAGACTTCCCAACAATATGAATAAATCCAAAAAATATTGCAGAACTCTTCAGGTAAAAAGTGAAAAATCATGAAGTTTGTATTTCCCATCTGTTACAACGACGTTTCGGCCCTCTCACAGAGTGCAGTCCGAAAAAGTCGTTGTTTGTAACTTGTGGGAATAAAAACTTCACGTTTTTTTCACCTTTTACTGAAGAATGCTGCGATTTTTTTTTGGATATATATATATACATATATATATATTATAGTATATATGTATATATATATATAGATATATAGTATTTATATATAGTCATTAATGGTATTGTAAAAATAATGTATCTAATTTCATTGATGTAATTGTTCACAGCACTTGGAAATGTTGTTTATAAGTAATTCATTTCAACTGAACAAAATCCATCTATTCCTTCATACTGTGCATGTATATCCGATGCGAAATCCGTTTCCGTAATTACATTGCAAATAAAGCCACACTTTGGGACACGTATTTGCAATGTAATTCCGTAACAGATTTCGAGTCGGAAATTTATTACCACAGTATGAAGAATAATATGATTTGTCATTGAAATGTTTTACTTAATAAACAGACATATCCAAGTGCAGGATCAATTAAATCAATTTATTAATACATTTTTTACAATAACATTAATGACAAAAAATCCACTACAAATGTATTCGAAAGTCTGTGGAAATTACACTATTTATCATCACATAAGCCAATGCAGATAGTGGGACAGATGTTTTCTTAAACGTTTTCCCATTACAACAATTTGAGATGTATGTTGGGACTGCATTCGAAGTTTAATGTAAGCTCTCAGTATATACAACAAAAGGCTTTTGGGACCTGTTGTCGCCAAGCAGGAATTTTTTTGCCTAATTATTTATTCTTCTTGACAAAATCATTTATTTTAGAAGTGTACTGCTGTAAGTGTAGAACTATAGCACAGTACAAGAATACGCACTCACTTCGACTTCTCCACTCAGATAGACCACATTCAACTAGGTCTGCCTGTCGGGCCTGTAGCGCTCGCAATGCGCCTTCACTTTGGCCGACCCCATCTGCATGCCTCGGATGTTTTGTCTGAATTTGCCGCTTCCCGCTCCCATGAACGCCCACACGCGCGCCCATTGCACGCCCCTTCATGTTAGGTGCAAAACGAACGGTTGCGCCTAACATCGCAATATTTATATCAATAGAAAAAATGTGTGGCACTCTCGGGTTTAACTTAGGTTCTGGTGCCGGTTGATGGGATTGGTATTCCCATAAGTTCAAAGTAGAGGTAATCAACCGCACTCAAATGGTATGATGCTTGAATAAGTGTTTTATTTACAGGAATAGTTGGCTCCATACAAAAGATGGCAAATGAAACTTTGACAGGTAATATGATGTTTCGGTCTGCACGACCTTTTTTCAAATCGTCACTAGAATAGAAATAATGTACAAATAAGATATAAATAGGAAACGAAGAATAAAGAGGGGACAGGAGGGGGGGAAAAAAAAAGGGCGGGGGAGGGAAAAGAAGGCGGGATTGGGAGTATAGGAAAGAAAAGAAAATAGCACAAAAGGAAAACAGCATATGACTGTACAATATATACAATGTTTACAAAAAAAGCAATGTAAAAAACTATGAGTAGACAGCAAACAAAAATGTGTCAATTAATATACATATATATACATGGAAGTTTCGGTAAACTCAGGTTATCCTTTGAGTATATAGAATGTCGCGGGTCACTGGGAAGGAAGAATGAACATATGTTATGACCATTCAATTTAAAAACCATTAGGTATTAAGGTCATGGTATCGGACAACAACCTTTAAACCATATTACTCCCTGCTGTATCATGACCAAGAAGAGAGGAGACAAGAAAAAAAGGAAAAACAAACGTGTGAAGAAGAGACCTAAAAAGCTAATGTGTAAATAGCCCTTACCCAGTGGCGTAATTGTACGAGGGTATATACGAGGCGGCGCAGCTGCTGGGTTTAATGTTGGAGCGTCTGGAAATATAATATAGCTGAAAACGCGCCCTTGTAGAATCAATGGCGTCTGCGCGTGGAGCGACCGTCATTCGAATGTGGTATGAGCTGGGCAGGCGCCGGCGTAGTTTGGCGGCGCCGGCGCGGTAGTTACGGCGTCTGAGTATTGCACAGGCGCACTGCGGCGCCTGTGTCGAGAGATCGCACATGCGTATTGTGTACGGTGGCGGGACTCGGCGCAGGCACACAGGAGCGCCTGTATCTGACAGTCACACATGCGCACACTGACTAGTGCTGGGATCGGCACAATAGAGAACTATAGTAAGTATGTAGATGTGGAAAAAGAGTAGTAATGTATATAAGTGAAATTAGATTGTCAGAGACTATAGGTAAAGAGTGAATCAGTTGTGTATAACAGAAAGGTTGAAGAAATGAGAGTGAGGATGCCTATACATGTAGAATGAGAGGGAAGTATGCAATGTGATGAATCACTGAAAGAAAAGAAGAAAATGAGAAAATAAATAAAATAAGAAATTAATGAAAAGAAGAAAGAAAAAGGAGGAAAGGGGGGTAGAATAAAACTAATGAATAGAGGGAGAGAGAAAACAGGAAACGGAGGAAAGAAGTAATACAATTTCACCCTGTTGTGGACCCTGGTCCTTTATCGGAGCTGTGGAAGAAAAAAAGAGGAAACAGGTTATACTTTGTAATTTATGAAAATAAATAATACATTCTCTATTTAACCTTTTCGGTTGTTAACGTCTATCTAAAGTGTGTATCCAAAAAGATTCACGTTGTTTCAATATTTTATGCGGTTGCCACCCCTTTCTGAGCCAGAAAGTGTTCTAAGAATCTGATATTGTTTATAATTGTGAGATGTTTGGACCTGGACTCGCTGTGTTTGGCTGTGGAGATAGGGGTATGGAATTGGAAGCCAGTTTTACAGCATCTGATGGTTGGATTTATGATTGGAAATGCGATCTTTTATTCTTTTGGAGTGGTTTCGCCTACATAAAGTAGGGCCAAATGGAATTTTATGATATAAACAAACAAATGTTACTGTCACAGGTGTGGAAACCATTATCTCAAAATCTTTTGGACAGTACTAGGGATGTAACACTTAGGAGCCCTTAATAAGCGTTGGAAAGTGTACACAATGTAAACAAGGGAAATGTCCCTTGTCTGGAAGGATGTAAAGTTGTTGATGGTACCAGAATGAGATGGTTCTATGTCTGCCCTAATGGAGTTTATCCCTAATGTTTGTGGTATTTCGAGCAATTAGTATTTTATTTGGAAATTCCTGTACATCGGGATATGCGTTTCTCAGATTGCCCCAATGTTTGTTGTAGAAATGTTTTTGTATACCTTTCATTAGGGGAAGGTATGTGGGTACGAAACAGGTGAGTCTAGATGGTTTAGCCCACACATTGTGTTTTTCAAACAAATATCTGGAACTATGTTTGTTTGGATAACCACGACTTCTGAATTTATAGTCTTATGACAATTTAGAAATAAAACATTTTACCTTATAGAACGAAAAAAAATCTGTAAATTTTTAGTGTAGAAGTTCGCAACCTAATGAGAACCCTTGACGTGGGTTGCGGACATAGTGGCCACTGTATCAACTAATATCGCATATTTGATATTGTTCCATGTAGTTTTGCCCTGTAATACTGAGGAGCAAAAGGGTGCCAGTATTTTGTGTTGGACACTTGAAATGTGCCTGGTAGCCCGTCCAATCAAATAAGAAGTGTCATAGGTTGTAAGCCAGTACGGTGTACCATACGTAACTGTACAACTGACACCCTTAATATAGCCTTATCTATATGCAATTGTAATACTAGCAATCACTCCCTTCATGCATAGAAGGTGTGTGAGTGGTTGTTTTATCAGTATTTTTGCATTTGTGCAGTCCCTCCTTGTATGACATTGTGACTTTTCTGCGTATGGGTGTGAATCGGTATGTATCCAGTTTTTTAGTATGGAGTTGCCCTCCTAGTGGATGGGTGTGTGAACAAATGCTCATTAGTTAACTGCACCTGTTATATTTATCCCAGGTAGCACTGGGGCTTATATTGCCTCCTACTGGGTTTAGTTTATCATTGAGCTGTTGGTATGGATTTGTGTTTGTGTTTTTAAGCAAATGATGTCCCATTTTTCTGTGATTTTTTTCTTTAACCCCTTAAGCACCAGGCCTGAAAAGGTGTTAATGACCAGCAACATTTTTTAGTTTTTGCCTCGTTGCTTTTTAACAGTTGTAACTTTTTTTTTTCAATGACACAGTTGTATGAGGACTTGTTTTATGCAGGAGAAGTTGTACTTTTGGTGGGCATAGTCCTAGTTTACATATAAATTACTGCAGATTTTTTACAAAAAAATTGTATTATTTTTTTTACACCATCCACATTTTACACTAAATAACCTGTTAGATTAATTATTCAGGTTATTGCTATCATGTGGATACCTGAAATGTGTAGTTTTTTGTGTAATGTAGGCACAACAACTTTGTATTAAGTAGTTAGGTTTATGTTTTTTACTTTTTTTGTAAATCCAGATAGGGATACATTGTTCATTTTCTTTACACCTTATTAAATTACCTTCTGTGTCAGCTATGACCACAGGCTTGCAGTCAGAGCAGCTAGCAGGACAGACATTACCCCATAATCTTCCTCCTCCGGTACCACTGATGAGGCGCGCTAGACAGGCATATTCTGCTGAAAAGACACGTTAGGATCTGGCAATGTTCCATTATCAACATATCATCACAGAAGATGAGTTCCTAATCCGACAGTTACATCCTGAAGCTGAGGGCTATAAGCCACTGGCACTGCAAGGCGTTGCCGACCGCTCGGGATTTGTGCGACTGACCAGCTTCCTTCTGCTCTGACGGCATCATCGATTGGGCGTGAGAGCAGACAAAATCAACCTCTTTGATCTCTTGATCTTTTGAAATGCCTTGTGACCCCAACTGCATTGTGTCAACAAAGAGCTCTTCAGAACATGGATTATCCACAGTGGTCTGTACATGGGTTGACATTTGGGATGCCTTTGCTTCAAATTGGACGGATGCTGAAGATGATGACGACGACATTTGTGGCCTTGACTGGGAGGACAAGGAGGTAAAGACCCTGGATGCAGGTTGCCGTTAACCACTGAAGAACAGATTGGCGATGCCTCTCATTACTCTGTCTCCATTTAAACCTCCTTACCCCTGCCTCCACCCTGTGTTGGGTTCAGAATCTGTTTGCCTGTAACTCCTGAGGAACGTTTTGAGCCTCGGTGACCGACTACACAGTACAGAACTAAAGAATCCATCTGCTTCTGTATCTGGGCCTACCAGTCAAGTGCAGCAGCAAGGTAACACTCCATCTTTGGGCACTCCCCCCTCTGGGTGCTGCAGCATTTGTAACAGACTTTAAGGAGCTCACTTGCTATCTCTGGTCCCTGGGCTAAGGCTTGTGGACTGCACTAATCCTAGACTTTCTAGAACCTTGCCCAGCCTACACCTCTGACCAGAGGCCAGTTGGGAAAACTGACTGAAGCTGTTGGTCCCATCACAGTCTTGCCTCCTGCTGCAGCTTCACATGCTGTCCTACAAACTTGGAGCTCTGAGCAGCTGCCTGAGACTGCGATCTCTGATGCGCTTGTGCCTTCTTAAGCTGTGACGTGCTTGTCTGCTGGCAGCACATCCGGCCATTTCAGTCTGGACTCCCGCACTGCATGGTTGCGGTTAATTATGCTCTACCAGCCCTGTAACATAGTGCCTGGTCTCTAATCATAAAGCCTGCAATTTCCTACCGCCGCAGCGAAGGAGTCCCCTGAAACAAGGACAGACCACTCCACTCCACAGAAAAACTCTGCATGTCAAGGCAGACTCTGCTCTTTACATCTGTTTTTCTCAATACAGTTGCGATTAAAAAAAAATAAAAATTTTACTCACCTTGAGCGCCTCCATCAACCGTTCCCTGCCAGAGAGCGCCTCCATCAACCGTCCCAGCCAGAGAGCGCCTCCATCAAACGTCCCAGCCAGTGAGCGCCTCCATTCAACCGTCCCAGCCAGAGAGCGCCTCCATCAAACCGTCCCCAGCAGATGAGCACCTCATCTGTCCCAGCCAGAGAGCGCCTCCATCAAACCGTCCACAGCCAGACGAGCGGCCTCCATAACCGTCCAGCCAGAGAGCGCCTCCATCATCTGTCCATGCCGAGGTCTGCCTCGCTATCACCTGGTCCATCAGCCAGAGAAGCGCCTCCTTTCATCTGTACCAGCCAGAGGAGCGCTTCCCATCAACCGTCCCAGCAGCAGAGTGCGCCTCCATCAACCGTCACCAGCCAGTGAGCGCATCCATCACCCGTCCCAGCCAGTGAGGCGCCTCCATTCAAACCGTCAGCCAGAGAGCGCCTCCCATCAACCGTCCAGCAGAGAGCACCTTCCAGTCATCTGTTCCAGCAGAGAGCGCGCTCCATCTACCGTCCCAGCCGGAGAGCGCTCATCAACCGTCCCTGCCAGAGAGTTGCCTCCATCAACTGTACCTGCCAGAAGAGTGCCTCCATCAACTGTCCCAGCCAGAGACTGCCCCCATCACCTGTCCCACCCGAGACGCCCCATCCCCTGCCCCACCAGAGATGCCCCATCCTGCAGCCAGAGACTGTCCATCCCCTGCCCAAGAGACCCCCCCATCACTGCCCAGCAGGAGCCCCATCCCCTGCCCACCCAGGTGCCCCATCACTGCCCCGCCGAGACGCCCCATAATGCCCCACCCAAGGGGGCCCATAACGCCCCGCCAGGGGCCCCCTCAATGCCCAAGAAGGCCCCCATAATGTCCAGCCAGGGCGTATCAATTGTCCAGCAAAAGCCCTCATAAATGTCCAGAAATTAATGCCCAACTGTGATCTAACATATGTCTTCTTTTCCCCCATCTCGTATCCCCACTCTCTCCCATTTATGTTACCCCCAAAAACCCCGGGGAAATGCTCTAATCCCCCCTGCATTTCCCAAACCCCTGTTGCGCCCCAACTTTCCTCATGTTAATGCCCGCCCCAAACAAACCCGCCAAATAAGTTTTCTAGCCACCTATACCTTCATGTCTTTGGCTTGGGGGAATATCCCCAACCCAGGCCCCCCCAGACTTCCCAATAGTTCCCCTTCAACAGCTACCACTCTAATTCGTAACCCTTAAACCCAGAAAAAATTCCCTTGCCGGCCCCCCCCAATCTTGGGTTTGGGAAATGCGGGTTGTATGAAATAACTCTATACATATTGAGCTTCCCCTTTTTTGGGGGATAAAATGGTGGACCCCTTGAACAGTTCCCTGCGCACTTTTTAGGGCTCCAATCCCCACTCCCCCCTGGAAAAAGATGGTGGGGGTGGCCCTCCTTGTTGAAACCTGCCTTTGCCCCGTAACCTTTGCCCTTCACACTTTCCCCTTTGAAGTGCATGCCCGTTACCCCTCCGACCCCAAGTGGTGTTGTTACCGACCCCCGGGCCCCTGCCCTGCCTTTCTTGACCCTTTGCTTTGGCTTCCCCACTTTTTTCCCGACATCCATTCATCATGGGAGACTTAAACCCCCAATCGACCCCCCCCATTGTTCCCAACAAACTTTTATCGCTTCTTCAACTCCCAAATGGACCTCAGGACCCACTCAAAAAGTGGACCATGGACCTCCTTCCCCCCTTCCCCCCATTGACCTCAAAACTTTCCACCCCTTTATTGCCCAAAAAACCTGTTCCCTTAACCCTTTTCCCCTCCACCTGTCTCTGTTCATTCCAGTAGCCCCCGCAGGAAATCTAAAAAAACCCTCAACCAAACTTCTTCTTCTTACACCTTTTCAATTTTCTTCAATGCCCCCGAGCAGCCCCCACTTTTAAACCCATAAAATCTCCCCCGCCTTGATAGTGTTCTCAAAACGGGAACCCCGAAAATAACAGAAAACCCTGGACAAGACTTACAAAGTGAGGGGCTTAGAATTGCTAAACGGCTGGAAAAAATATCCTTGATGACTTTCCTTATAAAAAATCATGCAGTTTAAAGTACTGCTCACCCAAAAGAACTTTTTCACCCTTATTTTCCCCCCTTCCCCAAAAGAAAATTTTTCAAACCCTTCAATTCTTTCCCGTCACCAAACCCTCCCCCCCCCTTTAGCAGTGACTTTCCCACCCCTTTTCCCCAGAAATCAATCATAGAAAAAGCTAGCCGCAGTCCCACCCCCCCCTTCCTTGCAAGCTTTCCCCTTATTGTTCCCACGGTCACTCATAAAAAGCTTTCCTTAGTAAACCCAACTCATACTGTAGTCTTGCCCCACCCATCCCCTACCCCAGATCGTGTTTTCATCAGACTCCCCCATCTTTCAACTTAAAACCCCTTGGCTCTTCCTTTCCTTTTAAAATGCTTTATCCAACTAAAAAAAAACCCTTGACCTCTTCTTGCCAACTATGCCCTCTCTGTCCCTTTTGTTTCCCAAAACTCTTCGACCCCGTCTATTTAGTGTTCCCCCTCTTCCAACTCTCTTCTTCCCCCTCAATTGGTTTTCGCCCCCAATTAAAAAACCCCCCAAAACCAAATATAATGTTAGTAATGAAAAACCCTCATCCACTACTTGTGTCCCTCTTGGCCCTGTCCCCCTTTGAACTGTGCCCATTCCCCTTGTAAAAATTCCTTCCTCCTGTTTTGGATTTGGGTTTTTTCCTGGTTTCTGTCCTCTTAGGTTTTTTGGGTTTATTTTGTCCCCTCCCCCCGGCCCTCTTTTTGGTGCCCCCCAAGGGTACCCTGGGTCCCTATTTCTCTATCTCCCCTTGGGCCCTCGGTGTCTAGCTAAATGGTTTCATTACCATGTTTGCTGATGTACCAATCTACATCTCTGGCCGATGTCCTTTTATTCGGATCCCTGATGTTGTCCCCCATTTCTTTTTTTCTCACCCCGTCCCCTAAAATAAATGTGGAGAAAAAGAATATATTTTCCACCACCCAAATTCCCCGACCTTCTCTCTATTACAGT
>JAODAL010032044.1:0-47544 GCA_025379985.1 Phyllomedusa bahiana | reverse complement strand
ACGGGGTTTTGGGGTTTAAGTGTGTAAACTAATCCAACCCTGGAGATAATCAGATGTTGCCTGGGATTAGGGTTAAAGTAGGGCAAACTGTAATCCAAACCCTGGAGATAATCAGATGTTGCCTAGGGTTAGGGTTCAAGTTGTGCAAACTCTAATCCAAACCCTGGAGATAATCAGATGTTGCCGGGGGTTAAGCTTGTAGCTAGGGCTGATAGTCTATCACTTTTTGGCGAGAGTTGATGCTGACTAACCAAAATTAAATTGCTGAAAGGGTTTTGTCTCACTACAAAGAATAGCTTTCAACATGTAGGGAACACTAAATGAAGACTTTTTCCAAATATATTGCGTTGTTCATTTTTTTTGTTGAGGAGCTACAAGTGATTTTATCACCTTCTGACCTCTTTCTGGTTCCCCAAGTGACCGACCTGTGTACTCCTTCTTCCCTGCTGTTTGTTCTATCTGATAGCAGGGAGTGACATCAGCACACAGGTCATGGCCAGCAGTGAGAGCTTGTTTGTTATCTGATCTTTCAGACAAAAGACAGCAATTACTACTGTTTACTTTAACTCAGAAGCTTCCCTGGTCCTGACAGCAGGAGATTTATCTAAATTAGCAGAAGTCTGAATACACAGAGCTCATATGCTAATTACAGACAGCTTGACCAGGAAGTGACACAGCAAAGCAGCGCTATTTCATTCATGCATCCTATGAAACTTTGAGATGAGACAACCCCTTGAAACTCATGTCGACTTTGACTTAAAGGGGTTTTGCCACAATCTCATTTCATACCTCCTGCATCCAGCTCTTCAGCTCTGTGTGCTCAGAAGGGGGCGTGTGTGATTTGTTTGAATTGCAGATCATGTGACCCAGCAGGATGACATCACAATGCCTTTCCTCTCTCTAGTCAAAGAAAGGTCTGTAGAACTGTAAGTAGCTACATTGTAGCTCAGAGATAAAACTTTTGACTCCAGGCACAAGGGTCCTTGGTTCAAATCCATGCAGGAACCAAACCTGTGGACTTTATTTCTCTTTATCAATGCACAGACCTCATTGAGGTTTCTTTTTTAAATTTATGTGCACTGTTTGACTAATTACTAAGGAGCACAGAGGACGGGAGTAGAATGACAGCACCTGGGGTTGAACATTCTCTCAGCAGTGAGTGTGTGTGATTACTAAGGAGTACAGAGGACGGGAGAACAATGACAGAACATCGGGTTGAACACTCGCTCAGCAGTGAGTGTGTGTGATTACTAAGGAGTACAGAACACAGGAGTAGAATGACAGCACCTGGGGTTGAACACTCACTCAGCAGTGAGTGTGGGTGATTACTAAGGACTACAGAGGATGGGAGTAGAATGACAGCACCTGGGGTTGAACACTCAGTAGCTGCCTGAGAGGAGAGGTGATTTCTGAGCATGTTCGACCAGGACTGAGGAGCTCTCGTCACCGGTCGTATCCCCTGGAGATGAGCTGTAAACAATGGATCACTAAAGGAGCAGCTAAAACAAAAACGGTGCAGAATTTTTAATAATAATGAATGGTGAAAATGTTTGTTATTACATTTGCAAGCTTCCCACATCAATTTTACTTCATGGCAAAACCCCTTTAACTTCGAAGTGTAACACTACTGATCACTGTATCAGCTTTTGCTACAAATATGGAAAAAAATGGCCCCCAGACCTCCTCTGATACATAGCACCACTTTCCAAGAGCAATATATAAGTCGGCTACATTGACTGGTAAATTAGATGATGGCTTTGAGGGAGGAGGAGGAGGGGGGGGTAGTATGGGTTAAAAAAAAAAAAAGAGAATTATTTCCAAGATTTCAGCTCACCAAAAAATTCCTGTGAAATTTCTGACCATCCTCACGCAAGACAAAACCATTTTCCCGGGGATCAATTTAACCTCGCCGAGTCGCCTCCTTTCAAGCTATAATCCATCATATTTCCCCATCTCCAATTTTTCGGTGTCGGAGCATCTTAAGTTAGCGATGAATTATTCTACCGAGAGCGGAGAGGGTCCTTTCCAGGTGCCGAGACGAGGGAGTTACCCTCCGGCCCCGGTGGGTCAGATAGTATTAGGCTGCGGAGCGGGAGAAGCTTCACGTGCGTGCCCCCATATTGGCAGTTGTTGTGTTGCACTCATCTGTCAAAAGGGTCCTGTAATCAATCACTGCGGTGATCAATATACACTTTATGCATTCATCATCCCCCCCTTAAAGGACTATTAGGAGGTGGCTGTCTGTCGCGGCACAGAACAAAAGGCGGATAAATAACACACACGTAGGGATGCAAGGGAAGGGACTTGGAGAAATTCGTCTAACCCCCCCCCCCCCCCCCCTCCCCATCATCATCCATTTAGGTTGCAAGTGAAATTATTTTAAAAATTTCAAAAAAATGTGAAGAAATTTCGTTATTTTTTGCAAAAATACATAGTTGTGGGTGAGCGTGAGGTTGGGTGGGGGGGGGGAAATCAGATCTGCGGGGCTGTTGATTGGTCTGTCACTTTGATTTGTGGTCTCCTCTGCCAAGATAATGGCTATATCTAACAGCTGGGCACATGGCGGCTGGAGGAAATGTATTGGGCTGAGGTAAAGTCATGCAGATTGGATGCCGCTTGTAAAGCTTTGTGTTAAGTGCAATGTTCTCGCCTGTTGCAATGTAATTATAGTAACACAAACAAGTCAGCCGCAATCCGCACAGAGGGGACGGGGAGGATGGCGGTTTTTTTTTTTATTTTACGTATTTTAATCGGTCGATATCAATTTGCATGGTTTTTTTTTTTTGCAAACCCGTTTTCGCTGGATGACGCTTTCTTTTTCTATATACAACTGACGCTTAAAGGGGTTGTCTCACTACAGGGATTGCTGCTTTTAATGTTAAAGATCTTGCAAAAACAAGTCACTTTGAAATACGTGTCCATTAACAGTGTCCTACCTATTCCTATCTCCTCAGGTCGCTATAGCTACAGACCTGTTCAATTTCTTTTGAAAGGCTGCCAGTGCTGGTCGCTATGGCTACAGACCTGTTTGATCTCTCCTGATAGGCTGCCAGCGCTGGTCGCTATAGCTACAGACCTGTTCAATTTCTCTTGATAGTCTGCCAGCACTGGTTGCTATAGCTACAGACCTGTTGGCAGCCTATTAGGAGAGATCAAACAGGTCTGTAGCTATAGCGACTAGCGCTGGCAGCCTATCAGGAGAGATGGAGCAGGTCTGTAGCTATAGCAACCAGCACTGGCAGCCTATCAGGAGAGATCAAACAGGTCTGAAGCTATAGCGACCAGCACTGGCAGCCTATCAGCAGAGATCAAACAGGTCTGTAGCTGTAGTGACCTGAGCAGCTGGGGATATCTGGGAATAGGCAGGACAAGGTTAATGGACACATATTGCAAAGTGACTTGTTTTTACAAGATCTAAGAGTGAGACAATCCCTTTAACTACAGGTACCCTGCTATAGTCTCTGCGAGGCTCCCCAGGATCCACTTCTCTTACAGTGGAGCGCGAGTCTCTCTTGCGTGTCATGACGAGAACCCAGAAGTCAAGAGGAGTAGATCCCAGGGAGCTCTGGGGTAACAATGGTGGAGGATCTGTAGGAGAGCATCACTTTTAAAAAAAAGAAATATTCGCCCTGGCCCCAATGAAAAATAATTTTTATTGCTGGTCAGTACCTTAAAAATTCCAAATCCTGCTTAGCCTAACAGGGTTGTACAGGAGGAGAAAAACATGGCTACAGAAACAGCACCATTCCTGTACCCAGGTTGCAAGTGGTATTGCAGTTAAGCTCCACTGAATGGGGCTTAGATGTAATACGATAAATAACCAACGAAAAAGGATGGTGCAGTTTGTAGGAGGCATATTTTACAAATGCTCGAATTCCTTTTGGAATAAATCTTGTTCGTTATTGCTTCTTTAGTGCTTTATGTTTGCTTTAACTAGACAATCTCTGAATAGACGATGGGCTGCTTTTCAGGAAGAAGACAGAGGAAGAGAAGCAGAATTCAAGAGTCACGTATAGTATGTGCAGTCATGTATAGTAGCTGTAGAGTGGAGCCCAAGAATCAACTCTACTGGTGGCCTCCGAGAATCATCCCCATTGGTGGGTGCTAAGAATCATCTCCACTGGTGGGCCCCAAGATTCACCTCCACTGGTGGGCCCCAAGAATCAACTCCACTGGTGGCCCCAAGAATCAACTCCACTGGTGGGCCCCAAGAATCATCTCCACTGGTGGGCCCCAAGAATCAACTCCACTGGTGGGCCCCAAGAATCATCTCCACTGGAGGGCACCAATAATCAACTCCACTGGTGGGCCCCGAGAATTAACTCCACTGGTGGGCCCCAAGAATCAACTCCACTGGTGGGCCCCAAGAATCATCTCCACTGTTGGGCCCCAATAATCATCTTCACTGGTGAACCCCAAGAGTCATCTCCACTGATTGGCCCTAACAATCAACTCCACTGGTGGGTCCCATGAATCAATTCCACTGGTGGCCCCAAGAATCAACTCCACTGGTGGGGCCAAAGACTCAGAACAAATTGTGGGCCCCAGGAATCATCTTCACTGGTCGGCCCTAACAAGGAACTCCACTGGTGGGCCCCAAGAATCAACTCCACTTGTGGGGCCCAAGAATCAACCCCTCTGGTGAACCCCAAGAATCATTTCCACTGGTGAGCCCCAAGAATCAACTTTACTGGTGGGCCCCAAGAATCAACTCTACTGGTGGACCCCAAGAATCAACCCCTCTGGTGGGCCCCAAGAATCAACTCCACTGGTGGACACCAAGACTCATCTCCACTGGTGGGCCCCAAGAATCAACTCTACTGGTGGCCCCAAGAATCAACCCCTTTGATGGGCTCCAAGAATCAACTCTACTGAGGGGGGCCCAGGCACCCAGTCCAACACGACTATGTAGGCACATATAGACTGTTGACAAGTAACACCAAAATGTCTACTATCTATGGCCACTTTCCTAAAATGTTAAAGTCTTAACTTCTGACATGAGGTTGAGCGCTATATTTTATGAACCACGAGGTGTTCCTAACTAGACAGAGCAGACCTCTTGAATGTAATCTGAGTCTAAGAACCATCACCGGCCGACATATTTCTTTAAGACATCCATATTCTAATTAACTGGAGGCGTTTAATGCATTCTGTAACTATCCGTCTGGTTTGACAAATCACGTCTGCCACCTACATATGCA
Source organism: Phyllomedusa bahiana (assembly GCA_025379985.1). Classification (NCBI taxonomy): domain Eukaryota; kingdom Metazoa; phylum Chordata; class Amphibia; order Anura; family Hylidae; genus Phyllomedusa; species Phyllomedusa bahiana. Next base: position 42,343 of record JAODAL010032044.1, on the reverse strand, counting down.
CAGAGCAAATTAAATAGCTGAATATGCATAACCACGAGCAAAATGAACACTTCACCCACCGAGCCGAGCGAAGAAACGCAATATTCTCCAGCGAAGATGTTCTCCTCGGCATCATTAAGGGAGAGGATCACTTAAAGACAGTGTCATGTACTTTTGTGGGAACAAAAGAAGGTTGTTCCAATGTCTGTGAATGATGGGAGTCATAAAATGCAGTGTTTATTAACAGTGGCCAAAAATCAACCCACAAATTTAAAAAAAAAAAAATAAAATTTTTCCATTTTTTTTCCATAAAGCTAATGCCATTTCTATACAGATACAGTATGGTGGACAGGCCCATAAATTACTGTTTTATGACTCCAGATCATGTTCAGGACAAATTCTGGATATACTCCTTTGTTGGGGCACAGGTTCATGATGTTGAAAATGCATTACTGCTAAGGATACAGTATATGAAAATTTGCGGTTCTTAGTTCACAATTTTGATCAAAAGTGTTTAAGCTCACCTCCCAATTGCGTCAAGGGACCCCAGCACAGGTGGAGTCCAAACTAAAATGTTACCTCTCTTGGAGCCTGTTCAAAAACTACAACCACCTTAGGGAGTGAAAAGGACTAGCTACTAAATATCCTGCACGGGTTTTAAAAACCTATAGAATGGGGGAGAGCAGAAAGCCAATGAGGCACCCCACTCCTCATACAGACTAAAAAGACCCCAACAGTTTGGCTAGCACATCCAAAAACATTTTTTGAAAAAAAATAAGTATAGGTGCACACTGGCGAGGCAATAAACATACATCTATTCCAAATGTCAGCGGCACAATATCAGCTAAAAAAACCCGTCAAAGGCATATAGGAATTTTTGAAAAATGCATTACTGCTAAGTATATATGAAAATTTGGGGTTCTTAGTTCACAATTTTGATCAAAAGTGTTTAAGCTCATCTCCCAATTGCGTCAAGGGGACCCCAGCACAGGTGAAACTGCTTAGTAGCTATTGTTTATAATTGACATCAATAGTCCCCCAGAGCTGGGCTGGGACGACAGGCATGCAAAAGTAGGCCACTTCATCCCAGGCAGAAAAGGGGGCGCAAAGAGGTATGGAATGGGCTGAATTTTCCATTGGTTGTGGAGGAGATGCCATATTGCTTTAGACTAGCTTGTCCCAGTCATGCACCAGTCCACAGTCCTCATCCCCCTTATCTACAGACTGCCCAAAATTTGAATATGGTTGGCCAAAAGGGATGAGGGACTGACATACTACTCTATTCAATTACGGTTGGCCAAAAGGGGTGAGGGACTGCCATACAACTCCATTCAATTACGGTTGGCCAAAAGGGGTGAGGGACTGCCATACAACTCTATTCAATTACGGTTGGCCAAAAGGGGTGAGGGACTGCCATGCAACTCCATTCAATTACGGTTGGCCAAAAGGGGTGAGGGACTGTCATACAACTCCATTCAGTTACTGTTGGCCAAAAGGGGGAAAGGACTGCCATACAACTCAATTCAATTACAGTTGGCCAAAAGGGGTGAGGGACTGCCATAGAACTCTATTAAATTACGTTTGGCCAAAAGGGGTGAGGGACTGCCATGCAACTCCATTCAATTACGGTTGGCCAAAAGGAGGAAAGGACTGCCATACAACTCAATTCAATTACAGTTGGCCAAAAGGGGTGAGGGACTGCCATACAACTCTATTACATGACGGTTGGCCAAAAGGGGTGAGGGACTGCCATGCAACTCCATTCAATTACGGTTGGCCAAAAGGGGTGAGGGACTGTCATACAACTCCATTCAATTACGGTTGGCCAAAAGGGGGAAAGGACTGACATACTACTCCATTCAATTATGGTTGGCCAAAAGGGGTGAGGGACTGCCATACAACTCAATTCAATTACGGTTGGCCAAAAGGGGTGAGGGACTGCCAAACAACTCCATTCAATTACGGTTGGTCAAAAGGGGTGAGGGACTGCCATACAACTCCATTCAATTACGGTTGGCCAAAAGGGGACTGCCAAACAACTCCATACAATTACGGTTGGCCAAAAGGGGACTGCCATACAACTCCATTCAATTACGGTTGGCCAAAAGGGGTGAGAGACTGCGATACAACTCCATCCGATTAGGGTTGGCCAAAAGGGGTTAGGGACTGCCAAACAACTCCATTTGATTAGGGTTGGACAGAAAGGGGTGAGGGACTGCCAAACAACTCCATTCAATTACGGTTGGTCAAAATGGGTGAGGGACTGCCATACAACTCCATTCAATTACGGTTGGCCAAAAGGGGTGAGAGATTTGCCATACAACTCCAGGAGTAGTAAAAGATAAAAAAAAATAGGGCTGTCCACAGGTTGGTCTGTGGTATTGCAAGTCAGCCCTATGACCCGCAATGGAGCGGAGCTGCAATATCAGACACAACCTATGGGCAGAAGTGGTGCCATTTATGAATTAAAGCTGCTATATAATCTCGTCATACAGAATGTCCCCCTCAAGATGCAAGGGAATCACCCTTCCTTGCATCTTGAAGGGGGTATTCTGTATAACTATTGGGAAATTCAGCAAACTGTGTAGCGGACATGTTCCAAACTGCTGTATATTATATCCTCTAACATTATACGATAGGCCAATATATCTTAAGATACATAATTGGTTCTCTGATGAACCCTGTTTATAAGTGTGAAACGTGTCGGAACAACTAATAACGCACATTATTAGGGCCAAATTGAGCCATCATTTGAGTGGAGCCGCCCCTTTTTGGGGCGATGTCCCCACTGGAAGGGGAAATAAAGGGGAGTAAAATATTCCAGTTTCTCCTTCCCTGCATCTCCAACTATCATTAATTTGACCTTTGACGGAATACAGACGCACATCTGATAAAAATCGGACACCTGGATGGTGGAAAGGATTTGATTGATGGCCTTCTCATCGTGAGGTTGCCATTGGTATTTTCCATTCCGGTTGAATTCAGTCATCTATAGTATCCTAAATTATTTAGCCAGTTCATCAGATGTGCATTAGAAATTACAACAGGACACTATGTTATATCATGATGGGACCTCAACTCAAACACCAAACTACAAATTGTCATATTTTTGGAAATTGTGATGGGACGAATGACCTACTCATTTTACAGATCTCTGATCTACTTCATAATGTATTCCTTGACCATGGAAAGGTTTGGCTTTGAAGAAAGTCGCCATCTTTGTGTCTGGTATTACAGCTCAGCTCCATTGAACTCAAGAGTACCAGGCTCTAATTACAGCCAACAGGACTGCCATCAGTAATATTAGAGCCCCATAAAGCCAGCAAAAAAAGAAAGAACGACCTAAAACTTAAAGAGGTTGTCTCACTACAGGGATTGCTGCTTTTCATGTTAAAGATCTTGCAAAAACAAGTCACTTTGTAATATGTGTCCATTAACAGTGTCCTAACTATTCCTAGATATCTCCTCTTGTATGGGCTGCATCAGCTCCTCAGGTCGCTATAGCTACAGACCTGTTTCATCCCTTATGGTAGGCTGCCAGTTCTGGTCGCTATAGCTACAGACCTGGCTTCTACTGCAGCCTAGTAGAAGCCAGTAAACACAACCCCTAAATTCAAAATGAAACCAAGAAAACAGGACTGAGGTAAGAGGAATCAATGTAGTGAGACAACCCCTTTAACCTTTAATTCTATACTCTAAAATACAGATTATCTAGAGAGTAATCACAGTCGGGTAACATAGGAGATTCACATACCTGCTGGATATACCCTAGTCATGAGAGTAGTATTTACTTCGTATAAATAGCAAAAATTCAATGTAGAAAAGGAAGAGCAAATAAGGAGAAAATGAATGTACTGCACTTACGGTTTGATGACTCATGTCTCACAAGTTCAGGCAGAATACATGGGTATTCCAATCCTTACACTTCAGAAAAAATAAGGGTCTAGATTATGGATGACTATCATAGCCCTATTTTTCTCCTACTCTATTCCCTTAGTTGCATGGAGTGATCGCCCCGAAAAGAGCGGCCCCAGAAGCTCTCCCTAATGTACCCTACAATCTCCCTCTTCAAAACAGAAAAATAGCAGCGAATTTTGCACAAAGAACAGATACTTATTATTGCGATCTCCCAAACGTATCATCTATATGATGGCTCGATGCGTTTCTCCCCACTTTTCAATGTCTTAGTGGGGTTCCTCAGGGGCAAAAAGAGACGAATGGGGTAACGGTTCCTGGGTATCGTTCATACACCCTCTCCCCTATAGTCCTCACACAACGAGTCTGCTTACCATCCAGCCATTATGAAGCCCATAAAACCGAAGCATCTGGGCCCCTTGTCCATTACCAACAAAAAAAGCCCCTTAGGAGATACAAAAAAGGCTAAATAGCTACCTCTTGACTAGAAGAAATTTTAAACCAAAAAAAGAGGGTGTCATCAAAAACATAACATTTAATAAATATACTATTAAAATAATTACACAGTGTAATAAATGTCTCTCCATGTGCACAACTGATGCGCAAGCTGTATACTCAAAAAACAATTAGAAGGGACCAATAAAACTGTGCCCTATTAAGCCCTCACAGTTATACTAGACTCTAGCCTGTCAAAAAAACAGGATAATCGCCCTGATAAGGGTGTACCTGTCAGGAACATTACCCTTAAAGGCCCCTAGAAATCTCTATGGCCCTGTCAAAACGGGGCCATAGGGATTTCTAGGGGCCTTTAAGGGTAAGGTTCCTGACAGGTACACCCTTATCAGGGCGATTATCCTGTTTTTTGACAGTTTTATTGGCCCCTTGTCCATTACCAGTTCCTATCTTGCACCGTATTGGCAGGCCCCTTTTCGTTCAGGGTCCCTGACAGGAGTAATGACAGGAGATGGCACCCCCTAATCATGGCCAACGTCTTTAATGGGGAAGTCCACCCAGCTTCCCTATCCAACATTTGGAACTAAGTCCAGGCCACCAACAAGTCTACAAAGGCCACCCAAGCTGTGGTTCTACGACTGATATTTAGTAGTGAAGAAGAGGTTGAAGCACAGGGCAATCCGAAGGGGTCCGCACCTATACGATAAGGCACAAGAGGAATTTTTGGGCACTTTAGACAATGAAAAGATATATCCAATTGTCCAATAGGCCTGTTGTATTAGTAAGTGACCCCTTTGTTGTTATAATGTGACATCAGCAAAGATGAATCTCCATCAAGTGTTTGAGCAGCGGCAGAGATGCATCTTCCTTTGTCATGTATATGTTGACCGGCGAGACATTGTACATTTATCACACTCTAAGCCTGTTCTACGGAGAACGCGGCGGTAATGCTCGCTGCCGTGTATGCAGAACACTTTGCTGATTAAATATATTAAGCAGTTTATATTTCCGTCTTCTGCATGAATCAGCATAATTATGTCCTGCATTAGGTGGTGTCATTAAAATCATAAGAGATATGCCCCGAAGGACGTTTATCAAGCGACTGGGTCCGTCTGAGAGCATCCTGAATGGCAAGGTACCTTTCATCAATTGTAAGGTGTGTGTATATTACAATTGATCAATGGTACCTCTCCATTGCGAAGCTTTAAGCAGGATGTGCTCAGACGGAAGTGGCCACTGAGCTTAAAGTAGGAACAGTTTGTGTTTGCGGTATTTACTTCAATTATCGACCATATAGATCTTCATAAAATATTCTTTATTATACATCTTCTAAAACCAGTTGTTGTCATCCGACATATTCAAATTAAGTGCAATATACAAGTAGTGTAAGAGCAGGAAGCTTAAAGGGGTTGTCTCGCTACAAGGATTGCTGCTTTTTATGTTAAAGATTTTGCAAAAACAAGTCACTTTGCAATATATGTCCATTAACAGTGTCCTACCTTTTCCTAGATATCCCCTCTTGTATGGACTGTATCAGCTCCTCAGGTCGCTATAGCTACAGAGCTGTTTGATCTCTCCTGATAGGCTGCCTGAACTGGTTGCTATAGCTATAGACCTATTCAATCTCTCCTGATAGACTGCCGGCACTGGTCACTATAGCTACAGACCTATTCAATATCTCCTGATAGACTGCCAGCACTGGTCACTAATAGCTACAGACCTAGTTCAATCTCTCATGATAGGCTGCCAGCACTGGTTCTATAGCTACAGACCGTTTCATACTGCAGCCTAGTAGAAGCAGAAACAAGCCCTGAATCAAAAGAACCAAGAAAACAATGTGTAGATGTATCCAATTATGTAGACACCACTTTAGTCCTTCAATACTTTACTTCTTTATGGAACCTTTATCCTCTATAGCGCCAGCACTGTTTTGCATAGCTACAGACCCGGTTTCTACTGCAGCCTAGTAGAAGCCAGTAAACAAGCCCCTGAATTCAAAATGAAACCAAGAAAACAGGACTGAGGTCAGATGTATCAATGTAGTAAGACAACCCCTTTAAGTCCTTCAATCTTTCATTTCTTTATGGAACATTTAGTCCTCTTTAAGCAGGATGTGCTCAGACAGAAGTGGCCACTGAGCCTAAAGTGTCACAGAGTGTCATCATCAGTTTTTATCAGAGATACAGAGAGACTGGAAGAGTTATGGAAAGGCAAAGAAGTGGACGTCCTTTGGCTCCATCACACACCGATGACGGCTTCATTGTAACCAATGCCTGCGGACCGGATGATGAAGGCCGCACAACTCCAGGCACGTTTAAGGGAAGTGAGAGGTACCAGGTGTCACCTAAGACCATGATCTGCATTGCCTTGGTCTCATGATGTTACAATGTGAACAGCAGGATGAGGAGAACTGTTTAAATCCTAATTAACATTGATCTCGTAAATTTATTGGGGCGATTCAGGGATCAAACACCTGTTGGAAATTTTGCCATTCAGCTTCTTGTTAGAGATCAGCAAGTTGTGCAAAAAGTCCTGAAACATTGAACAGTTGGACGAGTGCATCTAAAGGGGAGAGATGGATCGCTTAGTGCAGTTAAAAAAATGTATGTTCATCCTGAAACTTCAACCAAAAGCCAAGGATAAATTTAAATATATATTTTTGCATCTGTACAGTCTCCCAATATTTGGTACTGCGGCTTTTTTGCATGCTATGTGAACATATGCCAATTTAAGGTGCAGTTTTCTATCCCCCTAGTGGTGAGATGTATTGGCTACCACCAATTAAAACTGCACAGGTATTTTTATTAGCGTAGCCATCGGGCCGGCCTGTGTGACTTTGTGCTGTGTTTAGTCTCATTTCAGCTTCCTAGCTGTGATTATGGCCGTGTTTCCGTTTTTTTCTGTAGGTCACTAGGACATAGGAAACACACTACAAGTTGTGCAGAACATTTACTATAGAAACGTATACAAATAGAAGAAGTCCAGCATAGGCTCATGTCCAAAGATAAAATGTTCCAAAACTTTATTGTAGATATGCTTTAAAATTCCCAACATAGTTCTCATTGCAGCCGACGCGTTTCGGAGAAACCCTCCTCACTCATGGCATTTTATCTTTGGACACGAGCTTACGCTGGACTTCTCCTATTTGCATACGTTTCTATGAAGGTTTCTTCATGCCTGTAGCAGGGAGCTTGCCTGTCGAGAATTTGATCTGCGTGAGTGAACCTACCATACGTTTTTTTTGGAGTGACATTTACTATAGAGGTTGCATTGTTAGCACAAACACATTTATTAATTAAGACACTGTTGAGCCCCATCTGAAAAAAACAGTATGGTCTAAACCTGAACCACATTTTGGGCAAAGTAGGCCAACTAATAGTTGGTTTAAAAAAGTTAGACAGGTCTAAAGATGTCCCAAAATGATCAGACAACATGAGCCATTGTGATAAATTTGGCGCAACCTTCCTGTGTCCGTCTAAGTTAATGTTGTCTAACTTTTGACCACAGTTTTTTTGGGGGGGTTTTTTTGGAGCTTTTTATTAATCTTTTACTTTTATTATCAAATTTTGCTGAGCTTTTTTGGGTCCAGGACACTTGGGGCGCCATATATGAACAGGGCTGCGCCAGATATCTGGCATCTTTTCAGCCCGATATCAGGCACAGCCCCATTCGCTACATGTTTATATGTCCTGCACGCCATTATCAGGTGCATTAGGGCATGTCCTGTTTTCGTGCCGTGCACACGGCCACGTGCGGGGAAGGGGGGGGTACGGCTTTTCTCCGCGATGAGCAGAGAAAAGTCCTCCCACTTCACATGCACATGCACATATTCTGTCGAAATCGAGGAAGAGAACTGTGCCATTCCTACAATCTTTTCTAGGGAGCCCGCTGCAGGAGGGGACTAAAACTCTGGGCGGGAACCGTGCTAGTGGGGGACTGCTGCACGGGTCCTTCTCATAGAAGCCGTTGTGCTCGTTTTGCAGTGTAACCGGCCCCCCAAATCCGCTGGAAAACTGGTGCCGTTGGGGCATGCCCTTAATAAACGCCCGTTGGCACTTGCTAATGTGCTCCGATCTCGGGGGGCCGTGTGCAGGTGACAGGGTTCACTAGAACGAACAAAGTATAGTAATTTACGCTTCGACTCTAAGGCACTTCAAGGCACATTACAGGATGGTGAACAGCGTAGAAGCACTTATACAAAGTGGTCTTTCAATGAGCAACTAATGTCGTCTTGTGCTAGAATGCGCATGATTTTGTCCATGCGGTAACCATAGGTTCATAACCTCTGCGCGCCATTCTATCGCCAATATAATGCACATGAAATTTGGTGTTTACAGGCCAAATTTCATACATGCCGCCCTTGGTGTCTCCCCAAAAAGAAAAACAATTTTAAAAAAGTGCAAAAATCATCATTACTGACTCAATTCCAGACTTGTTTGGACTAAAATACTAGACATGACTTAAAAGTGTACAAGCTTTACTATCTTATGCTCTGTAAAAACTATTGGATTTTATCAACCTGAAAGTGTATTTGACTTTTGCACTTCTTTTTTACCAATTCAAATGCTTTTATTGAAAAAAATACAACAATTTTTTTTTTACAAGCTAATAAAAGCCTTGAAAAAGCGGTGTAGAAGAGGCTTCGCGTCTGTGTAAATGCAGCGTCCGAGGGAGCAGGACACTTTTTTTTTTATTCTGTTGAATTTGAAAGAAATAGAACGTAAAACTTCTACAGACATAGCCCAGGCACTGTTCCCTTTTCCAGATGACCTTACTTTTTACAATACAGGCATCTCCTTACAATGTTTCGACTTGCATCTGTCCCCTAGTTATAAATGGAGACTTATGGAGGCATGTGGCACTTTACTTCCATGTTCCACATCAAATAGAAGCTTGTGGAACCACAAGTTGCCAAATGTCAAAGCAGCACATGAGGTGAAATGTTTTAACAAGGGGCACAGACAGCAAACAACAAGTGTAAAAAAACCTTCTGCACTCTTTTACAATACTAGGCGTCTACGACTTACCAATGTTTTGACTTACTTCTGTCCCCTAAGTTAAAAACGGAGACTTTTCGGGGAATGCTGGCACTTGTCAGTTTCCATGTTCCACAGCAGATAGTAGCTGTGGACGACAAGTTGCAGATGCCCAGCAGCACATGAGATGAAATCTTCTTAAAACAGGGGTACAGAAGCTCAAAAAAATGTAAAAAAACTTCCCTGCACTTTCCAAAAACTTACAAGGGGGTTTTGCCCATGAAGTGAGGCTCCTACCTTTATCTGCTCAGGGAGAGAATATAAACAAAGTATGCTGAGTCGATGAAAGTGGCAGGGTGAGTAGGAGGGAGGTGTAGTGAGACCAGAGAAGAGCAGTGAGTGCAGAGAGGAAACAGGGGCAGCGTCTCTAAAGTATACTAAATACAATAACATTACAAACAGTGCGGATTCTCCTATACAGGGCAGACAGGGGGATCATACACTGCACTTTTCTCCCCCAGCTCCCCTTCATGTTCCTGTCATAGATAAGAAGTGCAAACACGCTAAGGCACCCGGTCAGATCAGCTCCCTGTCAGCTTCCTGGTCATGTCTAATGTAAACTTTCAGGAAATAAGGGAGATCTGTAGGAATGCTGTGCTCCTCAAGCTTCACTTTTTTTTTTTTTGTAATCACATATATTTAGAAAAGTTGATTACATACCCATTTTTGGAGGATCCACGTCAAACATTAATCGGTGGCAAACCCTTTTTAAAAAAAAAACCTATTGTGCTTGGAGGTATGCATTTTATACAATATACCCTTGTTCTTCTGACTTACCATTAAATTCAACTTTAAAAAGAAACCTAGCGCACGCAATATCCCGTCTTCGTCCGTAACTAGGGACTGCCTGTACATTATTATTGAAACTTCCCAAAGCCTAAGGCAGAAAAAGTCTTCAAGTCGAGAAGGAATGAACCGTATGGGGTAAAATCTAAGAGGAACGCTCAGTGACCTGTCAGCAGCAGAGACCGGCAGAGGGCTGTGCTATCAAATCCATCGTAGTATTTCAGCCAATTAAACTTGCATGATGCTCGGTATCAAATGCTGCAGACAGGTCAAGCAGCATTAATATTGAGCAACGCTCTCAGACTCTTGTCACTAGGAGGTCATTTAACATCCAAACCGGTGGAAGGGACACGCATGACTTTTCAGGAAAAGGACAATGATCTATTTAACCTCCTGTGATAAAATCACTACTTCCAAGTCACATTTCTCAGCTGTTGTGAACGTCATGGATGGTAATGGACATAATAAATAAAGGTCCGTCATAAGACCATTGGGTTATGATAAAGACACAAGAAATTTTGACCTCTTTCGTGGCATTGGTGGACCCCAAGCAACAACAGCACTCGTGGGTCTCAAAAATCAATGGCACTGGCGAACCCAAAGAGTCGGTGCACTGGCGAACCCACAGCGTCGACGACACTGGCGAGTTCAAATCATCAACGGCACTGGTAAGCCCAAAGCGTCGAAGGCACTGGAGAACACACAAGTTATAACGACGGCGGCCATGTGCGAACCCAAAGCGATCGCGACTGCACTGGGCGAGTTCACAATCCTATCAACGGCACTGGTAAGCCCAAAGCGTCGAAGGCACTGGCGAGCCCAAAGCGTCGACTGCACTGGCGAACCCAAAGCGTCGACGGCACTGGCGAGCCCAAAGAGTCGGCGGCACTGGCGAACCCAAAGCGTCGACGGCACTGGCGAACAAAAGCGTCGAGCTGCACTGTCGATCCCAAGCGTCGGACTGCATGGCGAACCAAAGGTCGACTGCCACTGGCGAACCAACAGTGTCGAGCCTGGCACCCTGGCGAACCCAACTAGCGTCGAATGAACTGGCGAATCCAAAGTTTGATCGACGGCACTGGCGAACACAAAGCGATCGTCTGCCACTGCGCGAATCCCAAACAAGTGGGACGGGCACTGGCGAAACCCAAAGCGTCGGACTGCCACTGGCGAATCCAAAGGTCGACTGCAATCTGGCGAACCCAAAGCCGGTCGAAGGCACTGGCGAGCCCAAAGAGTCGGCGGCACTGGCGAACCCAAAGTGTCAACGGCACTGGCGAACCCAAAGCGTCGACTGCACTGGCGAATCCCAATGACGTCGGACGCACTGGCGACATCCCCATAAGTGCTCGACCAGGCAACTGGCTGAACCCCAAAGCGTCGACGGCACTGGCGAACCCAAAGCGTCGACGGCACTGGTGAGCCCAAAGCATGGACGGCACTGGTGAGCCCAAAGAGTCGGCGGCACTGGCGAACACAAAAGCTGTAGACGTCACTGGAGAATCAAAGCGTCGACTGCACTTGGCGAACCCCAAAGAGTCGAAGGCCTGCGAGCCAAAGATTCGGCGGCACTGGCGAACCCAAAGTGTCGACGGCACTGGCGAATCCAAAGCGTATCGGACTGCATGGCGACCCAATGTGTCGGCATCGCAATGGCGAAACCCAAAGCGTCGATGCACTCGGCGAATCCAAAGCTGTCGACATGCCATCGGCGGAACCCAATGCTGTAGACGGGCATGGCGAACCCAAGCAGCCTGTCGTCGGCTCGACTGGGACGAACACAAGCGTCCTACGGCACTGGCGAGCCCAAAGTGTCGGACGGCATGTACGCAGAGCGAACCAAGCGTCAGACGGCCATGGCGAACCCAAAGCGTCGAAGGCACTGGCGAGCCCAAAGCGTCGATGGCACTGGCGAACCCAAAGCGTCGACAGCACTGGCAGAGACCAATAGCAGTCCAAAAGGCACTGCGTTGAGTCCAATAAAGTTGTTGACTCGACTGCACGTTGGGTCCAGACATCCATGCACTGGTGAGCCAAAGCATCGACTTGTGCATGGTCGTGCCCTAATGTCTTCAGATGGGCACTGTGTGAGCCGCAAAAGCGTCAACTGAGTCTAACTAGTAGGCCCCAAATGTCAATGCCACGGGTAGGCCCCAAACGTCAACGCCACTGGTGGGCCCCAAACGTCAACGCCACTGGTGGGTCCAAAGCGTCAACAGCACTGGTGGGTCCAAAGAGTCAAGGGCACTGGTGAACCCAAATAATCAATTGGTGCAGGTTCTTTGTAATATCTGGGACTTTCGCTTTTTTGACTACTTGAGCGATCTGCAATTCAGGACTCCACATTCTTTTAATTTTGTTATAGACCTTAATTTGGAGGCCTAGAACTTCAGGCAGAACAACGTCAGTACAATTCCTGGTTCCATATGGATGTGCCATGAAGGTCCCCATTTCTAATGAAGATTATTACTGATTATTTATCACTAATAAGTCATAGGTTCCAGATTGCAGTGATGGAAGAAGTCCCTAAAGGAAAAGTCCACCGAGGGCTTTGAAAAAAGGTTCAATGACTTGCAAGCCACATGCAGCTTTGTATTTAGCTGATGACAATTAGCTAATAACCAATATAGTGTTATACATTGACAAACATAACTGATCGACAATTCAATGAATATATATTTTGTAACCCAGAAAGTTCAAGATACCCTTTCGGACGGGCCGATGTCACCAATACTCCATGATGTCATAGGATATCTCTATGTTGATTTAGTTGCTTCACATAATCTGGTGTCCAGTGCACTTTAACTGGAACAGCCTTAGGTAAGATAAAACTTCCATAACCAGGGTCATATTTCCTCCTGATCCTGTCTAATGGATCCGTCCGCCCCTCTGTCTTCCCATATTCTAATCCCTCGTTCCTCTTAAATGTCAGATAGGTCTATTGTTATGAGGACCACCCCCTTTAATTGGCGGTCAGCAATACACTCACCTACCATAGAATAAAACCTCTTTTCCTGAATTTTCCTCAGCCCTTCTAGGAGACCTTTGCCGTCTCTATTTTTTGATATAACAGTCTCATTTAAACAACCTTCTTAGGTTACACCATCGGCAGCACCATCTGCTCAAGGCCTCTCGCAGGGCCTGTGATAATTCTACCATAGCTTTACATAGATACGCAGTCTCACCATAGTATTGTAGGATATTCATGAAAAACTTACCTCTAAAGCCTGGATAAGGTGACTTGTCATCCGACACTCTTCACTGAGACTGCTACGGTGTGTCTTTTGCATTTTGGATAGATGGGTCAAGAGAACGCAGAGATTTAAGCCTGTTGACAGAATGCAGGTGGGAAGAGAATGCGCCACACGGTGGAAAGGAAGGGGGAAGCAAGTTCCTTACGTACAAAGCAAACTTAGGGTAGTAGAAGACACTAAAGATCCACCAACAGAGCTGACATCTTAAAGGGGTTTTGCCACGAATGTAAATTGATCGGGGGAAAGTTTGTAAAACTAATATAATTAAACATTTTCAACCATTCCATCACGTATTAAAAATCTGCACCGCTTTTTGCTTCTACGTGCTCCTTTAGTGATCCATGTTTACAGCTCGACTAAGGGGATACGACCAGGGCTGAGAGCTTCTCACCTCATGGTCGAACATGCTCAGACATCACTTCTCCTCACGGGCAGATACTGAGTGTTTTCAAACCCCAGTTGCTCGTCCACATCTATCTCTCTTGTTTCTTAGTAATTAGTGTGAAACAGTGCAAATAAATAAAAAAGAAATCTCATCAGGTATGTGCATTGCTAAAGAGAAAAAAAATTCCATCAAGGTTTGGGGGGGTGGGGGGGGTTGTTTCCTGTAGGGATTTGAACACGGATTCTTTGTGCTGTGAAAGCAAAAGGTTACCTATGAGGCTTCAATGTAGCTACTTACAGTTGTAAATTAAACAGCCTTTCTTTGACTAAAGGAAGAGGAAAGACCTGGGTGATGTCATCTGCTGGGTCACATAATTATGCAATTCAACAAATACATCACGCCTCCCTTTCTGAGCACACCAGAGCTGAAGAGTGGATGCAGGAGGTATGAATTGTGATGTGGCCAAAACCTGTAATCTACCGGCCGGTCGGTAACCTAAATGGGACTGTTCACATTAGCACATATATCTGACTGCTGATACCCATGTTATAGGCAGAGGAGCTGAGGTCACGCTCATCTGATCTGTGGCCCTTGTTCATAGAGCAGGAGGGAAAGCTGAGGACATGTTATGTGATCTGTGGCCCCATGTTATATCGCAGGAGCGAGCTGAGGACAACCGGGCTATATGATCTGTCGGCCATGTTATAGAGAGGAGGAGCTGAGGATTGCTAATATGATCTGCGGGCCCTTGTTATAGAGCAGGAGGAGTGAGCACAGGCTATTGATCTGGGGCCCCACTGACTATAGAGCAGGAGAAGATCGAGGACATGCCTATTGACTCCTGCAGGCCCATGTTATAGGTAGCGGAGGACGGAGTCGGAGGAATGATATCTGATCTGCGAGCCCATGTTATCAGAGCGGGAGGCGCTGAGGGTCATGCTATTGATCTGTCGGCCAATGTTGAAGAGGGCAGGAGGAGATGAGGACATGCGATCTGGATCTGCTAAGGTCCACCTGTTACTAGAGCAGGAGGAGATTGAGGACATGCTTCTGATCTGTGGCCCCATGTTATAGGAGCAGGACGGAGCTGCGGAGACGCTATTGATCTGCAGGCCTGTTATAGAGAAGGAGGAGCTGAGGCACGGTGTCTAATGTGTGGCCCGATGTTACTTAGAGCAGGAGGAGTGAGGGAATGCTATTCGATCTGTGCCCCATGTTATAGAGCAGGAGGAGCTGAGAAGATTGATATATAGCTTGTGGGAAAAGATTCAGTAGACCTTGTAATTTCTTTTACATTTTTGTTTAGGGAGTCCAGCGGGCGGTCTTATTAGTGATGGACAGCCTTCCTGGTATGAGTGTGCATATAGAGATAGCTGTCAATCACTGATAAGACTGCCTACTGGACTCCTTAACCAAAAAAAAACCTCAGGATGAGTCGATCATCAGCCAGTAGCAGTGGGGGACAGCTAGGTAAGCATCTTTTTGCTCACCACTAGGTTCTTCCAGGATAGGGGATTTCTTCCAAAATCAGCACCACCGCTGTCCGAAGGTTGTGGCAGTGTCGAGCTGAGGATGCCAGGAGCCCACCAGTGGATGCCGATTCTCGGGGGCCCACCTGTGGAGAGCGATTCTCGGGGCCCACAAGTGGAGCCGATTCTCGGCGGGGTGAATCCACAGTGGAGCGTTACTCGGGGCCGGGACCACCGTGGAGCCGGTCTCGGGGGTTCACCAGTGGAACCGTTCCTCGGGGTCCACGCCAGTCGCGTGGAGCGATTCTCGGGGCCCACCAGTGGAGCCGATTTCGGGGTGTCCACAGTGGAGTGATTTCTTGGGGTCCACCAGTGGAGCTGATTCTTGGGGTCCACCAGTGGAGGTGATATTTGGGACCCACCATTGGAGGTGATATTTGGGACCCACCATTGGAGAAAATACTTGGGACCCACCAGTGGAGAAGATACTTGGGACCACCAGTGGAGCAAATTCTCAGGGCTTATCAGTGAAGCTGATTCTTGGGTCACCATGTGGGAGTTGATTCTTAGGATAATGAGGGGAGCTCCACCCCCCCCCCCCCCCCCCACCCCCCCTTTGGGGGCCCACCAGTAGAGTTGATTCTTGGGGCACACCAGTAGAGCTGATTCTTGGAGCTCCACCATTAGAGCTGATTTGGGGTCCCACCAGGGAGATGAATTCTTGGGGTCCACAGTGGAGCTGATCCTTCGGGGCCCCACCAGCTGGAGCCGATGCCAGGATATTGGGGGCCCACCAGTGATGGAGCCGGACTACTTGGGAGGCCACCAGCTACGAAGAACACTTGGGGCCTTTCTACCTCTCCGTTTCTCTGTCTTTCTCCCTAAAAAGCAGCCTCAAGCCTGCCATGCTCAGGGGCTCACTATGATGAGGGGCCCACCATGAGTTTGCCCTGCTCCCCTGTGGGCCAGTCCGTGCCTGGTGTGAGGTTCTGCAGATCAGTCTCATTCACTATAATGGAGCAGAGCTGCCAGATCAGACACAGTCCATGGACAGGTGTCTATCATCGCTACCTAAACTGCAAATAAACCTATATACTGAAAAATATCAAGCCATAGACCCCTAGTATCATGTAGCACCCGGACTTGTCAGTGAATGGCGTATTCTTTAGGCACACATATCAGGTGTATAATGATTTCGAAAAAAATATTAAACTGTAATAAATCTGACACTACATAAAAACTAGCAAGTGATATCCAGAAATTATTGGGTGACATTTGAACACATAATAGTCCATATTTTATGAACTTTCAGTCGTGGCGGTGACAGACGTGTGTATAGGTATTTAACTAGAAAGATTAATGACCTAGATCCGGCCAATAAATCTATTGAGATCTAAAAGCCGAACGGTGGGCTTTCAGTGGCTCGTGTATGCGTAATGGGGGGGGGGGGGGGGTTTGGATTTGTTAATATCTTGAAAATAGTCGGCAAAGTCTTGGAGTACAAAGCAGGAGCGAGGCAATAGTGACCCTCCCCATTAATCTTTTTATTGGCACCTTTCGACGGAATGAGATTTGCAGGCCTTTGGGGAGCAATGATTTCACAGGTGGGGGGGGTCTCGAGGTGGGTCCTTATCAGACAGCTTGGCTCTTCGAAATGGACCCATTCCACCAAATGAAAATTGACATTTTCATTTGAACTTTCCCGCCCCCAAATCACACTAATACCTTTTTTTGGGGGGAGTGGGTTTTTGGGGTTGGGAGGGGAGGACGTTTTACAGCTTTTGAGCTTGTAGATTTTTTGGGAAAATAAGACCTTACCGTACGCTTAACCAGCGCTTAGTTCACGGAGGGAACCCAAACATCTTAAAGGACCTGACGGGACGCATTGGTGCACGAATCGGCCCTTTTAATCACATTAGTGGAGGTGAATTTATGCATTTATTAATAGATAACGAAAGGCAATAAAACAATTGTAAGCTGAAAACATAGTTGGGTTTATACTAATATGTATCCTACCATTGGATTATCGGGGTTGGGGGCAGCTCCCCGACACACAAACTCTAAGACTGGGCGAGGGGTAAGGCCGGGTTCACACGCTTATCCGCGGTTTTGGCGCCGTATTGGGGAGCGCCAAATCCGCCTAAAATAGGGGCGGGCGGGGGCGGGCCCCGGACGCGGCGGGCGCCGCCCCCCCCTCAACGAAACCCCGCCGCGGAAAAATGGCATGCACTTTTCCCCCCGGGGCCCGGATTCGCCAGGGGGGGAGCGCGGCCCGTTTCCGGGCTGGATTACCGAATTTTGGGTTTGGGGAGAAAAATGGCCCTAAGGGCCCCCAACCGCGGAAAATAAGCCTGTGAACGGGCCCTATGAAAAGATTTTCCCCTCTTCACAACCCGGGTAATTGCAAGATAAATTTTGGGACTCATTGTTAAGATTTAGGTATTCGCCCAAATAAAAAAAGCTACTCCCCACCCCCCACCCCTTTTGGATCCAAGGCGAGGGAAAACCTTTTGGGCGACATGTCCGAAAATTGGCGGCGCCGCAGCAGTTTTCAGGCGAAAAATTTTTTAAATTAAAATGTCCTTTCAAAAATCGGAGCCCCGGGTATCCCCTGCATAGTAAACTAAGCCCTTTTTTTGGGCCATTGATTACAAAAGAACTTCACCTATAACCAAAGCCGTCTTTCTTTGACCGTCCAAAAAGTTGGGAGCTAAGATATTCCGCTTTTTTAAGATCTGAATTGTGTATGGAGGCGCTGTAGACACTCCCTATCAAATTTTTTTTTTTTCAAAAAGTGCTCGTATGATTGGATGGACTGGCCCACCAGAGTATCAAGGATCCCCCAAAGGGGCACACCGGACAAAAAAAACCCTTTAAATTTGATTAATATATAAACCCCTAAATGATTTTACAAAAGATTGACTTAAAGGGTTGCCCTACGGGGTTTCTGCTTTTTATTAAAGATCTTCCAAAAAACAATCACTTTGCAGTAGGGGTTTCCTTTAAACAGTCCCCCCTTTTCCCAAACCCCTCTTATATGGGTGACAGTTAGTTGATAGGGGAAACCTATTCCAACTCCCTGAAAAGGCTGAGTTTGGCATAAAATCAGATGTTCCATTCTTGAAGGGGAGACTATACAAAGAAGCCTTACCCTTCTAAGGGTTTAAAATAGGGCAAAGTAAGAGGGTTTTAACCCCTGTAGGGGATGAGCCAAATCACCAGACATCCATTCAAACCCCATTTGGGAATATTACAAAAATGTACCTTACCCATTTCCAATGGGGTTAAAGGAATTTTTCCAAAATGAGGGGCAATTTTCTCTACTTTTAAGGGGGTTTTTTTCCTTCCCTGGGTCAAAACTATAACAAAATAGGGTAACTGGATGGGCATCTTCTTTCTACGACGTTAAACAAACTTTTTTCCCCTATAGGTAAAGGGTGGGCCCTCAAAATAATTTTTTAAGTTTCCCTGGTGGGTCCAAAGACCTGTAGTGCAGCACCGGCTGTATGGGTGCCGATTTTATTTCCCATAGAGGTCAATGGACACGGATGTTGTGTCCAAATGGAAAACCATATTGGGTCAGAGTATATCTTGGAACCTCTTACCCAAAACAATCCCATCCCAAGGATGTAAGTATGGACAGAACTCTCCGTTCCCCCTACTACATATGTCTTTACTTCCCCCAACATATCACACCCCACTAAGGCATCAGTGCCGAAACGTCATGACTGCAACCTGACTTTGCTTTCATGCTTCCATCTTCTTTGTACAATTTTGGAAAATATCCTTACAAGGGGTAAGCAGCAGTACCCCTTAATGTCGTAAATCAACCACCCCACCACTCCAACATCTAAATGTACCATAGGGTTTCAATTTTTTTGCATACATGGGCCCCCCAAGCCCATGCATGGACACAGCACCCATTAAGAAATGCGGATCCACTCTATTACTTTATGTTATGGGAGTTCCAAGTACAGCCGAACATATTCCACAGAAATGGAGATGACCACATGTCCATTGAGTCAGCACCTGAAAGCAACCCCTCAATTCTCCCAGTAGATATGTCATAAGTGTCTGAGATGGGAATACTCCTTAAAGTCCATGGGAATGACCACATCGTCATTTAGCCGGCACCTTGATACAACTCCCCTATTTTCCCGATGGGGTAGATATGCCCTATATGTCTAAGATGTAAGACATGGACTTTTCACTGAACATGAAGAACCTCCGCTCATCCTACTACATATGTCTTTACTTTCTCCATACAAAAATTCTACACCTAAGGCTTCAGTGCTGAAATGTCGCAAATGGAACCAGTCTTTGCTTTAATGCTTCCATTTTCTTTGTACAATTTTGGAAGATATCCTTACAAGGAGATAAGGTCATACATGTACCCCTTGAATGTCTGTAAATCAACCACCTACCTAGCTCCATACAACTAAGGTGTTCCGGGGGTTACAATTTTCTTACATGGACCCCAAGGCCAGGGTCATCTTTTCCATTGGGCACACTAGGCAGTTGCCCAGGGGCCGCCCTAAGTATGGGAGCCCCAGGTGGTCTATGTATATCCCAGGAATATAAGAAAAACATTTCCTGGATTCTATGGTTGGCTTTGCTTATTTAACTGTTTGTGTGTTTTTAGGACGTGCAAACCATGGTGGAGAAGGGAGCCAAAGGCTCCCTGCCCTGCCAATTAGTCTTGTAGGCTGCAAGGTGGTGTTGTCCAGACATAAGTGGCATGATAATATGAGTGTGCTTGGGGGTGGCAAGAGGCATGGTCTAGGGCAGGGGTTCCCAAACTCCAGTCCTCACGCCCCACCAACAGGTCATGTTCTCAGGATATCCCACAGAATGCACTCACAATAATTAAGTCATCTGTGCACTGCTAAGGAAAGCCAGAAAACATGACCTGTTGGTGGGGCGTGAGGACTGGAGTTTGAGAATCCCTGGTCTAGGGTATTGTCATGTATTTGGGAAGGGCCCACTGCAGTGTTATACCCGGGGGCCTATAATACTGTTAGGATAGCTCTGCCCAAGGCCCATGTCATGGACACAAGCACCTGATTTAAGAGGAGCACGGAATCCTAGCTCTATGACTTTATGTACATGAGGCCTAACCCCTTTCATGGAACCGTCATTCCTTGTCTACAAGTTTCTGAAGTACCATTTAATCTCTGCATAAAAAAGTCGCAACCGACGCCGGCAAGAGTCTAGAGCTGCCCAGCTCCGCCCCTGGCGTCATGCTCCTTCTTGTAAATGCTTCTCCGATATTCTTCTCCTTGAAGAGATGGATTGCAAAATTGCTCTAAGTAAAGAACTGATTCCTCAAGCTTTAACTAATGAAGTTGGATTATTCAATGTCCATAAAGTAGGTTTATCCCCTGGCACAGAAGGAACAAGTAGGAGGGCTTGAATGACAGCTCCGGCCTCGGCTGATGGAAATCCTGCTCTAGCCTATTACATTAAAGAAATTGTGTAAGAGTAGATGTAAGGAGCGGGCTGCAGACAGGGGTCTGGGGATGCTGGAGAGGTCAGAGAAGACGGTCCCTGAAGACGACTTTTTAGGATAAACAGGAAACATTGGAGCGTGCAGGGAAAAAAATGGAGAATTATTTCTCGAGAAAATTTCTCGTCCTACAAAGATAATCAGTTTTTTTGGCAACTTGTGTTGGGCCTCTTGTGTTGTCAACTTGTGTTGGGCCTCTAGTGTTGTCGTCTTGTGTTGGTCCTCTAGTGTTGTGTTTTGTTTGGTCTCTAGTGTGCGTCTTGTGTTGGTCCTCTAGTGTTGTCGTCTTGTGTTGGTCCTCTAGTGTTGTCGTCTTGTGTTGGGCCTCTAGTGTTGTCGTCTTGTGTTGGGCCTCTAGTCTTTTCGTCTTGTGTTGGGGCTCTAGTCTTTTCGTCTTGTGTTGGGGCTCTAGTCTTTTCGTCTTGTGTTGGGGCTCTAGTCTTGTCGTCTTGTGTTGGGGCTCTAGTCTTGTCAACTTGTGTTGGGCTCTAGTCTTGTCGACTTGTGTTGGGCTCTAGTCTTGTCGTCTTATGTTGGGGCTCTAGCCGTGTAGTCTTGTGTTGGGGCTCTAGCCATGTCGTGTTGTGTTGGGGCTGTAGTCTTGTCGTCTTGTGTTGGGGCTCTAGTCTTGTCGTCTTGTGTTGGGGCTCTAGTCTTGTCGTCTTGTGTTGGGGCGCTAGTGTTGTCTTGTGTTGGGCCTCCAGTGTTGTCTTGTGTTGGGCCTCTTGTGTTGCCAACTTGTGTTGGGCCTCTTGTGTTGCCAACTTGTGTTGGGCCTCTTGTGTTGCCAACTTGTGTTGGGCCTCTTGTGTTGCCAACTTGTGTTGGGACTCTTGTGTTGACAACTTGTGTTGGGCCTCATGTTTCCAACTTGGTGGCCTTGTTTGCAACTTGTGTTGGGCCTCTTGTGTTGACAACTTGTGTTGGGCCTCTTGTGTTGCCAACTTGTGTTGGGCCTCTTGTGTTGTCAATTTGTGTTGGGCCTCTAGTGTTGACAACTTGTGTTGGCCTCTGTGTTGTCAACTTGTTGGGCCTCTAGTGTTTGTCAACTTGTGTTGGGCCTCTAAGTAGTGTCACTTGTTTGGGGCCTCTAGTCTTGTCAACTTGTGTTGGGCCTCTAGTCTTGTCTTCTTGTGTTGGGGCTCTAGTCTTGTCGTCTTGTGTTGGGGCTCTAGTCTTGTCGTCTTGTGTTGGGGCTCTAGTCTTGTCGTCTTGTGTTGGGGCTCTAGTCTTGTCGTCTTGTGTTGGGGCTCTAGTCTTGTCGTCTTGTGTTTGGGCCTCTAGTCTTGTCGTCTTGTGTTGGGCCTCTAGTCTTGTCGTCTTGTGTTGGGCATCTTGTGTTGTCCACTTGTGTTGGGCCTCTTGTGTTGTCCACTTGTGTTGGGGCTCTTGTGTTGTCAACTTGTGTTGGGGCTCTTGTGTTATCAACTTGTGTTGGGCCTCTAGTGTTGTCAACTTGTGTTGGGCCTCTAGTCTTGTCGTCTTGTGTTGGGGCTCTAGTCTTGTCGTCTTGTGTTGGGGCTCTAGTCTTGTCGTCTTGTGTTGGGGCTCTAGTCTTGTCGTCTTGTGTTGGGGCTCTAGTCTTGTCGTCTTGTGTTGGGGCTCTAGTCTTGTAGTCTTGTGTTGGGGCTCTAGTCTTGTCGTCTTGTGTTGGGCCTCTAGTCTTGTCGTCTTGTGTTGGGCCACTTGTGTTGTCAACTTGTGTTGGGCCTCTTGTGTTGTCAATTTGTGTTGGGCCTCTAGTGTTGTCAATTTGTGTTGGGCCTCTAGTGTTGTCAATTTGTGTTGGGCCTCTAGTGTTGTCAACTTGTGTTGGGCCTCTAGTGTTGTCAACTTGTGGTGGACCTCTAGTGTTTTCAACTTGTGGTGGGCCTCTAGTGTTTTCAACTTGTGTTGGGGCTCTAGTATTGTCAACTTGTGTTGGGGCTCTAGTGTTGTCAACTTGTGTTGGGGCTCTAGTGTTGTCAACTTGTGTTGGGGCTCTAGTGTTGTCAACTTGTGTTGGGGCTCTAGTGTTGTCAACTTGTGTTGGGCCTCTTGTGTTGTTAATTTGTGTTGGGGCTCTAGTATTGTCAACTTGTGTTGGGGCTCTAGTGTTGTCAACTTGTGTTGGGCTCTAGTTTTTGTCACTTGTGTTGGGGCTCTAGTGTTGTCCACTTGTGTTGGGGCTCTAGTGTTGTCCACTTGTGTTGGGGCTCTAGTGTTGTCCACTTGTGTTGGGGCTCTAGTGTTGTCCACTTGTTTTGGGCCTCTAGTGTTGTCCCACCTGTTTTGGCCTCTTGGGGTTGGTCAACTTTGTTTGTCAACTTGGTTGGGGCCTAGTGTTGTCAACTTGTGTTGGGCCTAGGGGTGTCCACTTGTGTTGGGGCTCTAGTGTTGTCCAATTGTGTTGGGGCTCTAGTGTTGTCCACTTGTTTTGGGGGCTCAGTGTTGTCCACTTGTTTTGGGCCTTTTTTGCAACTTTGTTGAAACTTTGTTGGGGCTCTAGTGTTGTCCACTTGTGTTGGGTTTCTAGTGTTGTCCACTTGTGTTGGGCCTCTTGTGTTGTCCACTTGTGTTGGGCATCTTGTGTTGTCCACTTGTGTTGGGCATCTTGTGTTGTCCACTTGTGTTGGGGCACTTGTTTGCCCCCTTTGTTGGCATCTTGTGTTTCCAAAATTGTGTTGGGCACTTGTTTTTCCACTTGTGTTGGGCATCTTGTGTTTTCCACTTGTGTTGGGCATCTTGTGTTGTCCACTTGTGTTTTGGGGCTTTTGGGTTTTGTCAACTTTTTTGGGGGTTTTTGTGTTATCAATTTTTTTGGGGGGCCCTTGTGTTGCAACATGTTTGTTTGGTGCCCTTTCAGGAGATTTGTACATTTTGGAGATACAGTGACCACGCGGGCACCCTATCAGGGGATGAAAAAGTCGGGGTAGCTGAAAAGCCCAGTGCTGGCCCCTACGGGAAAGATCAAACAGGCGTAGTATAGCGACCAGTGCTTGAAGCCTATCAAGAGAGATCGGAAGGTTTTTCAATAGAAACCAGTGCTTTCAGCTACAGGAGAGATCGAACAGGTCGTACTATAGCGCCCAGTGCTGCACCCTATCAGGAAGAGTAATAAAAACAGGTCTGTAACATAGCAACCAGCACTGCCACCTATCAAAGAGATAAAAAAAACAGGTCGTAGCTTAGCAACCAGCCTGGCACCTATCAGGAAAATCGAACAGGTTGTAGCTATAGCGACCGGGGCGGGCACCTATCAGTAAGATCAAACGGGCCCTTTTAACCATAGCGACCAGCGCTGGCCCTACCCAGGACAGATCGAACGGGTCTGTAGCCATAGCGACAGCCGGGCAACCTAGCAGGAGAATCAAACAGGTCTGTACTATACGACCTGGGGGGCTATGCAGCCCATACAAGGGGGGAATTAAAATATTGGGACACTGTTAAGGGAAAACATATTGCAAAAATGACTTTTTTTTGCAAGATCTTTTCACTGGTTGCTATAGCTACGACCCTGACTCACTGCAGCCTATAAACCATAAACCCAGGGCCCCCGAAACAAAAAAAAAACAAAGAAAAAGGACTGAGGTGAAAAATAATCCATGTATGAGAAAACCCCCTTTAAGCCCAAAAGGAAAAGGAAATCACTCCTAAAATGAAACCTCCCCCATTTTTTCCCCCAAAAGTTTTGGGGAAACATTATTTTTAAAAGTGTTGAAAAATGGGAAAAATTTTTAGTCATGAAAAGGGCGCAAAGGGTCAGCAACTGAATCAAAAATACCCCCCTTTTCCAAGGGGTATAAAGGTCCATAAATGACAAAACAAGATGTATCATAAAACACACAAAGGTTAAATTACAAAGCCAAATATTTCCCATAAAGCGCCCCGCACGTCATGTGGCAGGGACAGTATGTTTTTGCGGGTATTGGGGGTTTCGGTTTAAAACCCTACCCCTAAAAGGGGAATGGTTATGTTAGCTCAAGTCAAACTGAGGGGAAAGCAAGAGACTCCAGCAACCTGCCTGGTGAGGAATCCGCCTGTCACTCAATCTGCTTAATACAAAGGACTGACTTAAGCAGTATTGAATAAATTTAAATTAAATTTTGGCTGCACAGGGTTTATACTTGCTTCTTAAAGCAGTTACACCAGGACTGATGAAGAGGCTGAGGAATCGGCGGTCACAGGAAAAGACGAGACACTTCATAGAAAGGATGGATCTGTTATTTAAGAAATGAGCAGCCACCGTGATCAGCAGATGGATGCGGCCGGCGAGCATTCGTCCTTCAGAAAAGTCATTTAATATTTGTCAGCGCCGTGTAACTTGGAGCTGATTAGACATGATATACGGTCCTCACAACTCCACTCCTGCGTATTGCAAAGCTGAACTCATAGCCATACATCATACGCTATATACATTCATACCAGGGGCGTAACTAGAAATGACAGGGCCCCATAGTGAACTTTTCAATGGGCCCCCACCCCCGGTCCGTAAAGAAAAAAAAAAATTAACTTAACACATATTCTGTCAAGAATAACTGAAAAAATAGTGTACACCAGACACATCCCGCACACGCCAGACACATTCCGCACACGCCAGTCACACACCAGTCACATTCCACATACACCAGACACACGCCAGACACGTCCCGCACACATCCCTAACATGGCAGACACATCCCACACAAGCCAGACACACACCAGTCACATTCCACATACGCCAGACACATCCCGCACACATCGCACACACGCTAGATACATCCCGCACACACCAGACACACACCAGTCACATTCCACATACACCAGACACACGCCAGACACGTCCCGCACACGGTAGACACATCCCACACATGCCAGACACATCCCGCACACGCCAGTCACACACCAGTCACATTCCACATACACCAGACACACGCCAGACACGTCCCGCACACGGCAGAGACATCCCACACATGCCAGACACATCCCGCACATGCCAGTCACACACCAGTCACATTCCACATACGCCAGACACGTCCCGCACACATCCCACACACATCCCACACATGCCAGACACATCCCACACATGCCAGACACATCCCACACATCTCGCACACGCCAGTCACATACCAGTCACATTCCACATACGCCAGACACATCCTGCACACATCTCACACACGCCAGAAACATCCCGCACATGCCAGACAAAGACCAGTCACATTCCACATACACCAGACACACGCCGGACACTTCCCGCACACAACCCACACACGGCAGACACATCCCGCACATGCCATACACATCCCGCACATGTCACACACATCCAGCACATGCCAGTCACATTCCACATACGCCAGACACGTCCCGCACACATCTCACACACGCCAGACACATCCCGCACATGCCACACACATCCAGCACACGCCAGTCACATTCCACATACGCCAGACACGTCCCGCACACATCTCACACACGCCAGACACATCCCGCACATGCCAGACACATCCCAAACATCCGGCACATGTCACACACATCCCGTACACGTCACACACACGCTGATATTCGTGGACTGCGAGTCTTTGATTACACAATAGATTTTATTTTATGTTTTTATTGTGGGAGCTTCACCTTCTGCATCCTGCACTGAATGCTGGTCACTTACATAGATATTACATACACACATCACAGACACCAACACACACATATATACACACACAGAGATATATATTCATACACACATTACAGACACACATCTATACATACAATCACATCCCTATACACACACATTACAGATACACATCTACACTCACCGGCCACTTTATTAGGTACACCTGTCCAACTGCTCGTTAACACTTAATTTCTAATCAGCAAATCACATGGCGGCAACTCAGTGCATTTAGGCATGTAGACATGGTCAAGACAATCTCCTGCAGTCAAACCAAGCATCAGTATGGGGAAGAAAGGTGATTTGAGTGCCTTTGAACGTGGCATGGTTGTTGGTGCCAGAAGGGCTGGCCCTGAGTATTTCAGAAACTGCTGATCTCCGGGGATTTTCACGCACAACCATCTCTAGGGTTTACAGAGAATGGTCCGAAAAAAAAAAAACCCATCCAGTGAGCGGCAGTCCTTTTGGCGGAAATGCCTTTGATGCCAAGGTCAAAGGAGAATGGGCAGACTGGTTTCGAGCTATAGAAAGGCAGCAGTGACTCAAATAGCCACCCGTTTACAACCAAGGTAGGCAGAAGAGCATCTCTGAACGCACAGTACGGCCAACTTTGAGGCAGAGGGCTACAGCAGCAGAAGACCACACCGGGTGCCACTCCTTTCAGCTAAGAACAGGAATTTGAGGCCCCAAAATTTGCCCAAGCTCATCGAAATTGGACAGTAGAAAAATTGGAAAAACGTTGCTTGGTCTGATGAGTCTCGATTTCTGCTGCGACATTCGGATGGTAGGGTCAGAATTTGGCGTCAACAACATGAAAGCATGGATCCATCCTGCCTTGTATCAACGGTTCAGGCTGGGGGTGGTGGTGTCATGGTGTGGGAATATTTTCTTGGCCTCTTTGGGCCCCTTGGTACCAATTGAGCATCGTTGCAACACCTTGTGGAATCTATGCCACGAAGAATTGGAGGCAGTTCTGAAGGCAAAAGGGGGTCCAACCCGTTACTAGCATGGTGTACCTAATAAAGTGGCCGGTGAGTGTATACATACAATCACATCCCTATACACACACATTACAGACACGCATCTATACATACAATCACATACACAGTCCAGGGGTCCCAGGAAGAAGAGGAGGGAAGGAGAAGCTGCTCCCAGCCGGCAGTGCAGCTCCGTGGAGCTGTGCGGGTCTCGTGCTGCTCCCGTATGTTATGACCCTGGGGGCCCCAGGAGTGTCTGTTTGTTGCCGGATGGGCCCCCCAAGGAGTGCGGGGCCCATAGTTAAGCAACTGTAAAAGGTTCGGCTGCTCTCCTCCTGACCTTGCAAACAGTCCTGCCTTTGAATGCTCGGGCCAGAGGGCCCGGGCGTTCAGAGGCAGGATGCGACGGGCCTCGCAGCTCGGCGTCCGAATACCTGGGTAGCAGACGTGTATAAAGCTGCCCCAGGCCCCTTAAGAGCCCGGGCCTCGGGGCAGCTGCTACTTCTGCTCCCCCAGTAGTTACGCCTTTGATTCGTACAGATGGAGTAGAGCGGGGTTTGCCATTGGGCACCACTGATGACATTGGGTGCTAAGGCTTTTCTATGTGTTTTTGCAAAGAACTGCAGGTAAACATTTTGTACTAAATGGAGGTGAGTCCATACTAGAGGCTTATGAATGCACCCACCTTCATAGGTTTTTAAATCAATGCAGTGTACTTAGTAGTTGGTGCCTTCACTCCCTGAAGTATGGAGGCCCTAAAGAGAGGTAAAGTTAGTGTAGGTTCCCACCTGCATTTGAGGTCCCCTTGAATAATGGGAGGTGGGCTTAAGCAGTTTTGATCAAAAATGTGAACTAAGAACCTAAAAAATTTTTTCATGTATCCTGAGTAGCAGAAATGCTTTTTCAAAAATTCCTATGTTCTTTTTGATAGTCTTTTTTAGTTGATAGTGTGCTACTGATATTGGAATGTTTATGAATGCAATGGGTACATTGACCTTCCTCTTGTAGCAGGACTACCTGATTGATCCACTGTGGCTGCGAAAGACATAATTGACTTCCGAAATGGGCAAGCACCCATAGTTTTCAGTGGGTGAAGTGCAATGTTTGACCAGTTGTGCTCATGCACATTGCCATACAATACTTCTACACAAACAGTAAAGTCAATCAAACCCACGGAATTCAGCAGGGCTGGCCAATGTATGTGTATGGAGGTGCGCCGACTCTTCCTCTTGTAACAGATATAGGGGCTATCTGATTGATCCATTGTGGCCACAAAAGACATCACTGGCTTCCAAAATTGGTAAGCACCCTTAGTTTTCAGTGGGTGAAGTGGAATGTTCAACCAGTTGGGCTCATGCACAATGTACTATGCATACAATACTTCTACACAAACAGCAAAGTCAACCAAGCCTACTGAATTCAGCAGGGCTGGCCGACTTATGTGTATGGAGGTGCCACTGACTCTTCCTCCGAAAGGATGTTGGAAAAAAGGTGGTCCAGGAATGTTGACTTTCAGAACACAACCCTTTGGTAAATAATGTTATGGAAGATAAAGCGTCATCAGGAATGTTATGCAACACTGGGGATGCAAAAGACATCACTGACTTCCGAAATTGGTGAGCACCCATAGTTTTCAGTGGATGACGTGGAACGTTTGACCAGTGGGCTCATGCACATTGCCATACTACGCTTCTACATTGAGTCCATACACAAACAGCAAAGTCAACCAAACCCACTGAATTCACCAGCTCTGGCCACCTTATGTGTATGGAGGTGCGCTGACTCTTCCTCCGAAATGATATTGAAAAAAAGAATGTCCAGGTATGCCGACTTTCAGAACACAATCCTTTGGGAAATAATCTTATGGAAGATAAAGCGCCACCAGAAACGTTATGTAACAGCTCATCCCCTGTCCCAATTGAGAATACATGCACCCTCTGTCAAACCCACTGTGTACATGTATGGGACGGATGAAAGGAATACCTGTTGGCCAACAGCTATGGATGGTATAATAAATGCCTTTAGTATCAAAGACAGGGTTGAATCCTGTCCTGGAAGATCAGAAAAGACTTTTAAGAAGTAAACTTCATACCTGGCTCTTGATATAAAGATCCTTTGACAACTGATGACAACAGAAGACTAGTTGATGATATCTAATGACAGCAGAAGACAGGCTGATGACAACAGAAGACCAGCTGATGACTTCTGATGACAACGGAAGACCAGCTGATGACTTCTGATGACAACGGAAGACCAGCTGATGACGTCTGATGACAACAGAAGACCAGCATATGACGTCTGATGACAACAGAAGACCAGCTGATGACGTCTGATGACAACAGAAGACCAGCTGATGACGTCTGATGACAACAGAAGATCAGCTGATGACTTCTGATGACAACAGAAGAATAGTTGATGATATAATGACAGCAGAAGACAGGCTGATGACTTCTGATGACAACAGAAGACCAGCTGATGACAACAGAAGACCAGCTGATGACTTCTGATGACAATAGTAGACCAGCTGATGACAATAAAAGACTAGCTGATGATATCTGATGACAATAGAAGACTAGCTGATGACAATAGAAGACTAGCTGATGATATCTGATGACAATAGTAGACCAGCTGATGACTTCTGGTGACAACAGAAGACCAGCTGAGGACAGTTAATGACAACAGAAGACCAGCTCATAACAACAGAAGACTAGCTGGTGACATCTGATGACA
The DNA here is from genome assembly GCA_025379985.1 of Phyllomedusa bahiana. Classification (NCBI taxonomy): domain Eukaryota; kingdom Metazoa; phylum Chordata; class Amphibia; order Anura; family Hylidae; genus Phyllomedusa; species Phyllomedusa bahiana. Next base: position 12,230 of record JAODAL010032044.1, on the reverse strand, counting down.
ACAGAAGACTAGCTGATGACAACAGAAGACTAGCTGATAACAACAGAAGACTAGCTGGTGACATCTGATGACAACAGAAGACTAGCTGATAACAACAGAAGACTAGCTGGTGACATCAGATGACAACAGACGACTAGCTGGTGACATCTGATGACAACAGAAGACTAGCTGGTGACATCTGATGACAACAGAAGACTAGCTGGTGACATCTGATGACAATAGTATAGCTGATGACTTCTGGTGACAATAGAAGCCCACAGGTGCTTATTATAGGTGCTGTATTGTATTAGTGAACGTCTTAGAGACTTTGCTGCAATATAGACTTTGCTGCATATAGTGATCAGAACAGAACAGAACTGGGCAATACCTGATTTGTCCACTAGTGATCACTGTAAAAGAGATGAATAGACATCTGTAGCTTACCGTGAGAATCACAGCTGTTGGCCTTGGTTTCTCCCTGTTGGGAAGTGGTTTCACAACTTGAAATCAGTTTAAAGATTTGTCAGATAACAAGCGTGTGGATGGTTTCCAATAAAAACCTTTAGTTGTAAATACAGCTCTGGAAAATAATGCAGAGTAAGTAATGTAATGTATGCACAGAGTGACTGCACCAGCAGACTAGTGAGCGCAGCTCTGGAGGATAATACAGGATGTAACTCAGGATCAGTACAGGATAAGCAATGTATGTACACAGTGACTGCAAAAGCAGAATAGTGAGCGCAGCTCTGGAGGATAATACAGGATGTAACTCAGGATCAGTACAGGATAAGTAATGTATGTACAGTGACTGCACCAGCAGAATAGTGAGCGCAGCTCTGGAGTGTAATACAAGATGTAACTCAGGATCAGTACAGGATAAGTCATGTATGTACACAGTGACTGCCCAGCAGAATAGTGAAGTGCAGCTCTGGGGATTATACAGGAGGTAATTCAGGATCAGTACAGGATAATAATGTATGTACACAGTGACTGCACCACAGAAAGTGAATGCAGGGGGGGGGGGGGGGGGGCAGATAGTGAGTGCTGCTCCTCTGGAGGATAGTACAGGATGTAACTCAGGATGAGTACAGGATAAGTAATGTATATACAGTGACTGCACCAGCAGAATAGTGAGCGCAGCTCGGGAGTATAATACAGGATGTAACTCAGGATCAGTACAGGATAAGTAATGTATGTACACAGTGACTGCACCAGCAGAATAGTGAGTGCAGCTCTGGAGTGTAATACAAGATCAGTACAGGACAAGTAATGTATGTACAGTGACTGCACCAGCAGAATAGTGAGTGCAGCTCTGGAGGATAATACAGGATGTAACTCAGGATCAGTACAGGATAAGTAATGTATGTACAAGTGACTGCACCTGCAGAATAGGGGAGTGCAGCTCTGGAGTGTAATACAGATGTACTCGGGGTACAGGACAAGTAATGTATGAAACAGGTACTGCACCAGCAGAATAGTGGGGCCAGCTCTGGAGGATAAACAGGATGTAACTCAGGATCAGTACAGATAAGTAATGTATGTACACAGTGGACTGCACCTGCAGAATAGTGAGTGCAGCTCTGGAGTATAATACAGGAGTCACTCAGGAGCAGTACAGGATAAGTAATGTATGTACAGTGACTGCACCAGCAGAATAGTGAGAGCAGCTCTGGAGGAAAAATACAGGATGTAACTTAGGATCAGTACAGGATAAGTAATGTATGTACACAGTGACTGCCATGCAGAATAGTGAGCACAGCTCTGGAGGATAATACAGGATGTAACTCAGGATCAGTACAGGATAAGTAATGTATGTACACAGTGACTGCACCAGCAGAATAGTGAGTGCAGCTCTGGAGTATAATACAGGAGGTAACTCAGGATCAGTACAGGATAAGTAATGTATGTACAGTGACTGCACCAGCAGAATAGTGAGTGCAGCTCTGGAGTATAATACAGGATAAGTAATGTATGTACACAGTGACTGCACCAGCAGAATAGTGAGTGCAGCTCTGGAGTATAATACAGGATGTAACTCAGGATCAGTACAGGATAAGTAATGTATGTACACAGTGACTGCACCAGCAGAATAGTGAGTGCAGCTCTGGAGTATAATATTGGCTGCAACTCAGGATCCAAAAGTTACAATAATTTATTATGTACATAGTAAAAACTGCAGAGCAAACTAGTTTGCAGCTTCTGGATATAATACTGGATACAGATAATTGGTAAATGTACACAGTGACATGGCACCAGCAGGTAGTGATACAGCGTCTCGCTGTTATCTATACGTGTATTTGACCCCCCTAAGAAATGTATGTACAGTGACTGCACCAGCGAATAGGATACAGCTCTGGAGTATAATACAATGTCCTCAGGATCAGAAAAGGAAAAGTAATGTGTACACATACTGCCCCAGCAGAATAGTAAGTACAGCTCGGGTATAATACAGGAAAAGTAATGATGTACATACGCACCACAAATATAATACAGTTTTGGAGTAAATACGGGAGTAACTCAGGATCCAAACAAGCTAAGCAATGCAAGTTATTATGTAGATGATGTAGTATGAACTGCATAATGATGAACACATCCTTTCAGCTTCGATATTCACATACTGTACAATTAATTGGGGCAATATGAACGTCCTTACTAACCCCTGCAGGGGGTGATCGTCCCCTTTACTCCTCTCCTGCTTTCTCATACCCTGTATTTGATTTTCCTCTTGTTCCCGGCTGAACACCAGGTGTCTCTTCATATTATGGCCTAATTTCTCAGTTTCTGCTTTGGGAACAGTTTCCGCTCGGATCTGGGCCTGCACCGCCGCCGCCTCATAACCCCGGCATTGTGTGTTTATTACAGCAACATTTTTCTCCCCTGCTATATATTACTTCCAGGCGTCAGAACTTTCCAGTAACTACACACCGCGCTCTCAGATATGAAATACACTCCCTGGAAAGTTTTTACCTTTTGGCAGCTGTGGATATATAATCCCTATTTCTACAGGTGATGCAGATGGATCGGCATCCTGGAGAAGTGGTCCAATAATTAGGCCACTAATCTAGTAGCACAGGAGCTGGTTTATCTAGGTTACTGACAAGCTTTAACCCTATAGAGCTCTGTAGCCTTGTGTACTGCAGTTTGCAAACCTCCTGCACTCATGTCACTGTAACAGGCTCAGCTAGGAGTAGCAGCAACAAAGCTATAGGGGGTGAAGTCATGGCCCTGATTTCTCAGGGGGCCCAAAGGCGTTTGGGACCCATAAGACAACACCAATACTTTACATTAAACATTGGGTGAGGGTCCTGTTGCAGATTTTGCATTGGTACCCAGGGGCTTCTGGTTTTACCTCGCAAGGAAGGGTCGTCAGTTCTTCCACAGCAACACTAATGATATTTGGGGTGTGGAGTGACAAAGCTTCTATGTGACCAATGCTTTTTTTTTTTTATACTTTTTTTTCTTTCCTTTTAATTTAATTCTTAAAGGGGTTGTCTCACTACCTTGATTCATCTTACCTCGGTCCTGTTTTCTTGGTTTCATTTTGAATTCAGGGGCGTGTTTAATGGCTTCACTAGGCTGCAGTAGAAACCAGGTCTGTAGCTATAGCAACCAGTGCTGGCAGCCTCAGGAGAGATGGAACAGGTCTGTAGCTATAGTGACCAGTGCTGACAGCCTCAGGAGAGATGGAACAGGTCTGTAGCTATAGGAACCAGTGCTGACAGCCTATCAGGAGAGATCAAACAGGTCTGTAGCTATAGTAACCAGCACTGGCAGCCTATCTGGAGAGATTGAACAGGTCTGTAGCTATAGTGACCAGTGCTGACAGCCTATCAGGAGAGATCAAACAGGTCTGTAGCTATAGTAACCAGCGCTGGCAGCCTATCTGGAGAGATTGAACAGGTCTGTAGCTATAGTGACCAGTGCTGACAGCCTATCAGGAGAGAGAGAACAGGTCTGTAGCTATAGCGACCAATGTTGGCAGCCTATCAGGAGAGATTGAACAGGTCTGTAGCTATAGCAACCAGCAGTGGCAGCCTATCAGGAGAGATGGAGCAGGCCTGTAGATATAGCAACCTGAGGAGCTGTTGCAGCCCATACAAGAGGGGATATCTAGGAATAGGTCGGACACTGTTAATGGACACATATTGCAAAGTGACTTTTTTTTGCAAGATCTTTAACATAAAAAGCAAAAATCCTTTAGGAGACAACCCTTTAATGTAAAAACATTAGTTTTCATATCTACACATACCAATCAATAGCAACATAAACCATTTAAAAGGAACTCACTACATTGATTAGCTTTAAAGATGAGCAAAGGTAAAAAGACCATTCCCAAACACATTTTGCTGTTTTTGCTTCTTTGGGAGTCAAGTTTTTACTACTGCTTGTCAACAACTTTCTCTAGTTGACGACCATCTCTCTCTGCTCTCATTGCTCCAGCTGCCCTGGAGACTCCCTTGCCGAATGTTATGTCCAGCACAGGAGCTTGTTTATTGGTTACTGAAATTTTTCAACCTCTCCTCGCTATCATTGCAAACTCCCGGAAATCAGGTTTTCCCAAAGTACCCAAAATTAGGCAGGGTTTCCATAAATTATGCCCCTTTTGCAATTGGAAAAATGGGGAGGATTGGCTCGTATGCTTTAAATTTTGTCTCGTTAAGGGGTTGGGTAAGAGGGGGAGGGGGGGGGGGGGGGGGGCACTTGTGACACATTCAGCAATATTTTTCGACCAGTCGCTTCCAGTCTGATTTTTAGCCTCTGCTGCTTGTGTGTTATTGCATTATCCGGTATATTATTAATTTTCTGCCTGCTTTGTCTTGTCTACTCACCGCCGTCTATGCAGATGTCTGAGGGTTTCTTAATCCGTTAAAGACGTTTGGCATTATGGCAAAAATAGGTTATGCCCCCAACCTTATCCTCTTAAAGTGCAAGTATGTTTTGCACATATTGTCAGAAAAACACCATTGAATCTGTGTCGAGTAAAAAAATTTTCCGGGGAAGAAGATTAAAGGGTTGTCTCACAAAAAAGGATCCTGCTTTTTATTTTAAAATCTTGCAAAAACAAGTCACTTTTTCAATATTGTCCTTAAAATATCCCCTATTCCAATATCCCCTCTGGTATGGGGGCATCACTCCCAGGCACCCAAACTACAGACCTGTTTAATCTCCCTATAGGCTGCCCCGCTTCACTAAGTACAACCTTTCATCCTCCTGAAGCTCCCGCGCTTCCTAAGTACAGACCTTTTTTGATCTCTCCGATAGGCTGCTAGCCTGGGCGTATAGCTAAGACCTTTTTGATCTCTCCTGAAGGCTTCAGCGCTGGTCGCATACTACAGACCGTTCCACCTCTTATAAGGCTGCCAGACGGCGCTAAGCTCAGACCTGTTCCACCTTTTTATAGGTCCAGACTGGCGCTTTATAGCTACAGACCTGTTCCATCTCTCCGATAGGCTGCAAGAAACGGGTTTTCTATAGCACAGACCTGTTTGATCTCTCCTGATAGGCTGCCAGCGCTGGTTGCTATAGCTACAGACCTGTTAGATCTCTCCTGATAGGCTGCCAGCACTGGTTGCTATAGCTACAGACCTGTAATTGCTTTTTAGTTCTGTTAGTGCTTTCCACCTTAAATCAAAAGATCCTCCGTATGTAACCCAGTATATCTCTAGGTTCAGATTTTTCAGACTATAACAGAAGGACTCACAATAACGTCTCATAAAAAAATGAATATGTTTTGCATTCTTGATATAAGTTGTACAATTACAGGAAAAGCAGAAATTCTAGCTTACATGAACTTCTATATTGCACCTCTATGATTGTGTGTTGGGTCTCTTGTCCTCATCTGACTGTCACTCTTTGCACCTTCTTGCACCATGTGTCGTGATTTCTGATCATCATCACTTCCACATGGTTCATACAAGGTCATCATTCTTTCTCACCCCCCATTCACATGTTCCTTGCCTGTCATATATTAGGAGGAACAGGCGTGCCTAAGAGTATGTTCACCCACCGCAATACGCCTTCATTAGTGCCGTTGAAACTCTCTGCCTCATGCACGTTTCTACTTCTTGGGCGCATAAGTACCCCAAAAAAGTGAGAAGTCACCTCTTTTCACGAGCGTACATTACACACCTGAACGACGACGGTGATATAACTAGTAACATTCTTCTTACTGTATTTTCGGTATGCCCCACGAATACACCATGTGAACATCCAATAACAGTTCATTAGTTCTTATATCCATAGATAAAAATTTACCAAAATATCCCATACACCAGTTCCACCCAGCTCCAACCCAGTCACTAAAATAGATATGCGTGAAGCCACCCAATATTATATCATATCATAAAGCATAATAGGTAAAACTCTTGTATACTTCTTTACATTAGTAAGCACATATTCCTCCAAACCTAGATAAAAATAGCAAACTTTTACAAAGTTAAGCAATGGATTCTAATGATATATATCAGTTCATCTTAGATATAAGAACATCCAGTTCAATTTAGTGACGCTGACCTACAAGGCTCTCACACAACCATCTCCAAGACTTCTCCTGTGCTTCCCCCATTCTGTGGAACTCACTGCCCCAACACATCAGACACACTGAACTAAAGTTGCTGGGTAGCAAAGTTACTAACCATGACCTACAAGGTTCTCCATAACCTGTCCCCTCCATACCTACAAGGTTCTCCATAACCTGTCCCCTCCCTATCCACAAGGTTCTCCATAACCTATCCCCTCCATACCTACAAGGTTCTCCAAAAACCTGTTCCCCCATTTCCACAAGTTCTCCATAAACCTACCCCCTCCTACCTACGGTTTTCTCCAAAACCCTTTTCCCTTTCCCATCCCCTAAAAGGGTTTCTCCAAACTTCCCCTCCACCCCTAAAAGGTTCCCATAACCTTCCCCTCCTTCCACAAGGTTCTCCATAACGTCCCCTCCATACCAAAGGTTCCCCAAAACCTGCCCCCCTTTTAAACCTAAAGGTTCCAAAACCTGTCCCCCTCCTCCCCTAAAAGGTTCTCCATACCTCCCCCCTCCTACCAAAGGTTCTCCAAACCCGTCCCCTCCATACCAAAAGGTTTCCAAAACCCCCCTCCAAACTACAAGGTTTCTCCAAACCTGCCCCCTCCATCCCCCAAAGGTTTTTCATAACCTGTCCCCCTCCCCCAAAAAAAGGTTTCCCAAACTGTCCCCATCCATACCTACAGGTTCTCCTAACCTGCCCCCTCCATCCCCACAAGGTTTTCCCTAACCTTTCCCCCCCAAAACCCTACGGTTTCCATAACCCCCCCCTCCTCCCTACAAGTTCTCCAAACCTTCCATCCATCCTACAAGGTTCTCCAAACCGTCCCATCCATACCTAAAAGGGGTTCCCCAAAAACCTTCCCCTCCATCCCAAAAGGTTCTCCATAACCTTTCCCCCCTCCCTACAAGGTTAACTAACCTGTCCCCTCCATACCCACAAGTTTTTTTAAAAACCCTGCCCCCCCTACCTACAAGGTTCTCCATAACCTGTCCCCCCAACCTACAAGGTTCCCAACCTTTCCCCTCCTTACCCACAAGGTTTCCATAACCTTCCCCTCCTACCACAAGGTTCTCCCGCGTAAAAACCCCAAAAATACATGAACCCTGCAGGAAAGCAGAGATCAGCTGTTTTTAAAAAGGATTTGACGTTTTTCTAAGAATTTAAAATCTAGCTAAATTACAGATGACGTTGCTCTTTAAATCCCAATTTTCACTAATCAGTGTTAGGGAACGCCTATGGCAACCACAACAAGTGTGGGGAAATAAAAAAAAAAATGAATACGGAAATACAACTTTGGGAAAAAAAAATTCAAATAATACTTTATATCTTGTTTAATGTTAACCTTTGGGGTTCTAGAAACAAGATCGAAAACCAGGGGGGGTTTCTCTGCTGAACTTTGCGGAGTAAACCCCAAACCCCCCCCGTGGCAGTGGCACTTTTCCAATTTCTTTTCCTTCCAACGGAAAATGCCCGCATCAACTTTTTCAAAAAATTGCAATGCAAATTTGTGGTTTACCTTGTGATTCCCCTTAGAAAATCAATAGGGAGGATGTCTTCTTGCCCACTAAAGGGCCAAATCAGGGGCATCTCTCAGATTCGCACAAACCAATAACATCGAAAAACTCTAGGGTTTCCCCCAAGCTTTTTTTTGGAGACACTGGGAGATGCGGCGGTTCTCATGTGGCATAAGAAGTAGCACCCGCCACGGGGTGGTGATTTACTCCGCAAACTGTTAAAAGAATCCCCGATTTTCGATCTTACTAGAACCCCAAAGGTCCAACATAAAAAAAAGATTAATGTATTTTATAAATCTTTTTTCCATTTTGTTCTATGATTTCAGTCTTTCTTTTAATTGTTTTTTATTACCTCCCTTTGGGGTTTGCCAAGCAGTTCCACAACCGTGATACTAGTGATTTGGTATTTAAATGAGCTTAGTCATCTTGAATTTTGCTACAAATTAAAACTTTGGCTTCGAAACCTCTCCCTTTTTAACGCATGCTAATCTCTCTTTCCATGATGGGGCATGGGTTTTTGTTTTTTTATTCTTTTTATTTAAAAAATGTATTTACTTTTTTAAAACGATGGGTATGGGTACGCAGCAGCACCTGGACTTTTTGGACTATTTCGGGAACAAGGGAGTGGCGGTGCTTGGGTCTATCCCCCCTAGGGATTGATGTGCGGTACAACCCACTTTGTTGTTTCCAAAAAGGTTCTCCATAACCTGTCCCCCCCCCATACCTACAAGGGTTTTCCTTAACCCGTCCTCTCCATACCTACAAGGTTTTTCCAAACCGCCCCCTCCAACCTACAAGGTTCTCCATAACCTTTCCCCTCCCTACCTACAAGGTTCCCATAACCTTTCCCCTCCAACCTACAAGGTCCCAAACCTGTCCTCTCCTATAAAGGGGTTTTCCCTAACCTTTTCCCCCTTTCCTACAAGGTCTCCATAACCTTCCCCTCCTACCCAAGGTTCTCCAAACCGTCCCTCCTAAACCTCAAGGTTCTCCCATAACCGACCCCTCTCTTCCTCCTTAACTCTATACCCCTTCCAAAAAAACCCCCTTCCCAAGGACCTTCCCTCGCCCCCCGCGCTCCTCACACAAACCCTCCCAAAACCCCCGGCCCCCCACACTCGGAACTCACTGCCCCAACACCTCAGACTCCCCCTCCCCCCTCCTCCGACCTTTTTGCTTCCCTCATCGCCCTCACACAACCAACCAAGACTTCCTTTGTTTTCCCCCTTCCCGGAACTAACTGCCCCCCCAAAACTTCAGACCTCCTCCAAACTCCGTCCTCACAGGACCTTTTTTGCTCTCCTCTCATCACTCTCACACAACCATATCGAAACTTCTCTTGTCTTCCCCCCCCCCGGGAACTAACTGCCCCCCCCTTCAGTTCTCCACCCCCTGCTTTAAAAAACAACCTGAAGACCTCCCTTTAGAGCCTATAACCAAAATGACCCCCTTTCATACTACCACCCGAAAAAAATGCTGCCCCCCCCCTCCCGTCTCTTCTCCCCCCTTCTTGTGACGTAAGCCCTATGGACAGGGGGCCCCTTTCCCCCTTACCAGTTTTATCACAAAGTTACCATTGACCCACGTTTTATTAACCCCCCCCCCAAAGTACGCGCCCTGGGCCTAAGGCGCCTTTAAAAAAATAATAATAATTGGGGGGTTCTGTGGGGAATATTTTGACCAGGCCAACCATGAAGCTGAACTTCTCCCCTTTGTGTTGGTCCAGATTTATATGGTAGTCTCTTATAAGTAAAGTTTTAGCAGTTTTCCTTGTATCTACAGGTCATTACGTTTTGCAGAGGTCAGCAGAGGTCAGACCTGTCATACCTCATTGGCAGTATTGGATAGTTAGGGCTCACGCAGTAGGACAGACATGTCATAGTATTTCTCCCAGTAAAATTGACAAAGTCCTCACTTTTTCTGCCTCTCCTGATTGATCTGCTCCTTGTAAATTACCCGGACGAGTCACCGGTCTCCTGGGCCTGATGTAGAACATCATGAGCTCTCAAAGCTTTAATTAAACCAGGTTTTAATTAAAGGTCTTCAGGGCCCTTTTTTAGTCACAGTAATTGATTTCATTAGGCTTCCAGATTCTTCAGAGGGGAAAAAAAAACCATGCAGAAATTCTGGACTTGTGCCTGTAAAACTGCATGCATGTAATGATGAGGCCAGGACGGCCAGCGCTCCTATAGTGCAAATAGGCTGGAGTTGGTTATAGCGCTAAAAATACAAGGGGATGAATTAGAAGACAAAGTTTTCCTAAAGTTAAAAAGGTCCTTGAAAGGGTCTTCCCAAGACTGCCTTTGATGGTTTATCGCTAGAATATGGCAGCAAAGTCTAATACAGGCATCCTCAACCTGCGGCCCTCCAGTTGTTGGGAAACTATAACTCCCATCATGCATTTATATAATCTATAACAGTGGGAATGATGGAAGTTGTAGTTTCCCAACAGCGGGAGGGCCACAGTTTGAGGATGGCTGGTCTAATAAGTGCAGGTCCCACCCAGGACTGGGACAAGGTATTCCAGTGACCTGGGCAAATAAGGCATATATCGCACCCCCCCAATGGAACATTCAGCTATTCTATACCTCCTGAGCCCCTTTTCTGCCTGGGATGAAGTTGCCCCTAGACAGTCACCTACCCGTCATCCCGGGCCTGGTCCCACCTCTTGGACTTGCACCTATCTTGGAAACAGACCAACAAAAGCGTCAGTTTAGAAAGGAGAGCTGATGGCATGTAACCATGACTCTCCATTCAGTTCTATAGGGGTTTCGAGAACGCAGCGCTCCACTGTACTGGGAACTCCTATAACAGAAAAGGAGAGAACACAGCGCTCCCCTGTACTGGGAACTCCCATAGAATAGAATGGAGAGAACACAGCGCCCCCCTGTACTGGGAAACTCCCATAGAATAGAATGGATAGAAACACAGAACTCCACTGTACTAGAAACTCCCAAGAAAAAAATGGAGAACACAGCACTCTCCTGTACTGAGAACATCCATAGAACAGAATGGAGATAACACAGCGCTCCCCTGTAATGAGAACACCTATAGAACAGAATTGAGAGAACACAGCGCTCCCCTGTACTGGTAACTCCCATAGAACAGAATGGAGAACACAGCGCTCCCCTGTACTGGGAACTCCCATAGAACAGAATGGAGAAAGCGCTCCCCTGTACTGGGAACTCCCATAGAACAGAATGGAGAGAACACAGCGTTCCCCTGTCCTGGGAACTCCCATAGAATAGAATGGAGAGAACACAGCGCTCCCCTGTACTGGAAACTCCCATAGAATAGAATGGAGAGAACACAGTGCTCCCCTGTACTGGAAACTCCCATAGAAAGAATGGAGGAAAGCGCTCCCCTGTACTGGAACCCCCTAGAACATAATGGAAAACACCCCGTTCCCCCTTGGTTCCTGGCTCCCTGCGATGGAGGAAAACCAAAACCCTTTCCCCTTTACTGGAAACTAAGGGAAAAAAAGAGAAACACAGGGCCCTCCCGGGTACGGAAATCCCTTTTAAAAAAAAATGGAAAAACTATTATTTTATTATACTCGAAAACCCCTTTGATGCTACAAACATTGCAAATTGCCATAAAATTATTTTCTCTCATTGGTCCAAGGTACCAATAACCAAGGTAAAGAAACTTGCTTGGTTATTAAGTAATCTTATTCTACCAAGAGTCTATCAATAAAAAAAAGATATAAAATGAGCATAGAATACAATACAGTCTTTGTAGAAGTTGTGAGATGAATTGGTGAAGACTCCTAAATTACATTTCATTTGAGTATGTCCTCTTCAGTAGATGTTTTAATGGATCTGACCAACCTGGTTGGAAGATCAGATTGGGGGAAGAAGAAGGGGGGCATGCTAGTTTTTTCCCGAGTGAGTCATGTTTGTGTGTCTTCAAAAGGATCTGACCAACCTGGTCGGGAAAATCAGATTGGGAGGAGGAGTGGGGTGGGGGTCATACTAGTTTTTTCCTTAGTGAGTCCAGTGTGTGTCTCCAATGGATCTGACCAATCTAGTTGGAAAATCAGACTGGGTGGAGGGGGGAGGGGGGTCATTTCTAGGTTGTGCCAGAGTGAGGTCACTTCCCAGTATGTGCATCTTCAATGGATTGACCAATTTGGTTGGAAAATCAATTGGGGGAGGTTATGCTTTGTTTTTTTTAGAGTGAGTCCAAGTGTGTGGTCTTCATGGATTTG
>JAODAL010032043.1:0-47545 GCA_025379985.1 Phyllomedusa bahiana | reverse complement strand
ACTACCCCAAACTAGTCCTGGGGATAAAAAAAAATCGAAATTTTTTGTTGTTTTTTTTTTTTTAAAACAGCTTACGTAGGGTTAATTAAATGACTTTTTAAGGGCGGGTGTTTTGCACGTGGCGTACCAAATAGGGACTTTATTTTTTTTGATCTTTTTTGGGGCATTGGCTTTTGTAAAAGGGAAAAGGGGGGTGTACATTTTTTTATTTTTTTTTCGTGTTTGTGCTTTACTTTTTCACTTTTTTTTTACTTTTAATATTTTTTTATTTTTTCCCAAGGGGAATTGTTTTCACGTAAAAATCTTTCATACGATAGGGACACACAAGCTTTTTTGCTGTGTACGGTCTCCAGGCAACGTCAATCACCTTGCCCACAATGGCTGTCGGTAGGAGTTTTGGCTGCCCACTATGGTGCAGCATTTGCCCGAAGAGGCAGTTAGAGCAAGGGGGGTTAAACACGCTGGGAAATGGGGCATGAACCAGCGGTAATTTACGGTTTTTCCCCATGTTGTGATCATGGGGGCTTGTTGTAACCCGCACGATCGCCAAAATGTAGAATCGTCCTTTTGGGGGGAATGCATTTCCCACCAGACTATGCATACGCCCTATGGGAAGGGGGTTAATCCCTAAAAGAGGAACAAAGGGTTTTAAAACGCCCAATCATACTGTTAAATGTTTCTTTTTTCCCTACATCACAATGCTCTCCCTGTGTCAATTCAATTCTTGGGTTAAATGCTGAAAGAGATAAGTAGTATTACTTTCAATCATACTTAAGAACGAAACTTTTTTATTTAAATTTACTTTTTTCCATAGGCTAGTGCAATTCAATGAGTTGACTTTCTAATGAAAAGTTAATTATGTTAAGAAGAAAATTTAATTCTGATTTTTTTATTTTTGGTTTTTACTACATTAAATGAAACAAGTTTTAATCAGATGGTGATCAAGTTGAAATTTAAATTTTTCTGCCTCAGCCTTTACCCACAATTAAACCTGGGTGCACTAACAAAAACATACCATAGGTTTTTAGTCCGACATCATCAAAGGTTTTTTTTTAAATTTTGCCCCTTTTTTTATGTTTGTAATCAATGATAATACTATAATAATTTTGTAAATACCAGACTCAGAATGGGATTTATATATTTCTAATTTTATGTTATTTAAATTATTATTAATTTAATAATATATCATTTAAAATTAACTTTATATTATTTAATTTTTTTTTTTATTTTAAATTATATAAAAATGTGTCAGCAAGCGCACATTGCGCTAAGTTTGGCCATATGCCTGTTCATTCATCTATAGAACCGGCAATATACTACAAAAAAATGTTGAAGGCAAATTCATAGATGTTTCCCTAATTTTATATTTATAATTTTTATATTAATTTTATACGAGTGGAATTTTTTAAAATTTATTATAGTTTAAAAATTAAGAGTAAGCTAGCTGTCACAAATAGGTTACGTGCCAAGATTACACCTACAGTGCGCCAAATGTTTGAACCGCAGTAAGGTAGGTTCATACATACTGGCGCATTCTACACTGCTCTAAAGCTATTTAGAACTGGCTTATCTGTGTCAAGTTCATACATCTTGTCTTAAATGTGCTGCATTGCAAGGTCAATGATTGGTGCACTAGAAAAGACTGTACAGAATTCCTGACAGCTTTGGACATGCTAACTAATGTTAATAATCAACTATATCCAATTAAATAATTTAACAATAAGATAAAATTAATTTAAAATTATATAATCTAAAATGTAAAAAAAATAAATAATATAACATGAATTTTAAATGATATGTTATAAAATTAATAATTTAAATAATATAAAATATAGAAAACCAATACAGCATCTACGATAAATTCCATTCTCAAATCGGTATTTTACGAGAGTTTATTAAAGTTAGCAGATGGCCGAAATTCTCAAAAATTCGGATTCGGAGCAGTCCACCTTCGCCGAATTTACCGACAAAATTCGTTTCGGTCCGACATTATCTCGAGGCAGACGAATCACACGTAAAAAACAGCATATTTCCAGCTGCCCAGAGCCTGCAGGAAGCAGTCAGAACTTGTGCCAAGCTAAATATGCAGAGGGAGCTTGTTTGGACTTCATACAATGTTGTGTTTAAGTAGACAAACCAAGCCACGCCCAAACAACCCTGCGGCAACCAAACAAGCAAACCCATAACAAACCCCCTCACACCAACAATCACCAAACATCACGCACTAGACTGCCGCCGCTCTAGAATCGCTTCACTATAAAATACCCTGGGCACTTAAGAGGGCAAAACTGACCAAAAAACTCAAGCGGGAATGTAGCCTGATGAAAGTCATGCTAGCCGACCATGCTGGAAAAAAACAAGCTGAGTGCTCAGAGTAGCAACATATAGAGACAGAGTGTGAGTGACGATGGCAGACCAGCAGCAAGACGTCAGGCAGTGGCACACATGACCATTCTGGAGGCGGCAAAACAGTATTAGGCCATCAGAGTGGCACAATCACACAGTGTGGAGGTCACGGCAATCAGCAGTCATGATGTAGGTCCGTGCACAAGACATTCAGGAGGCGGCAAAAGAGTATAAGGCCACAGAGTGGCACCATGATACAGTGTGGAGGTCACTGGGCTGGCAGCATATGAGGTCAGACAGTGGCACAATGACCTTAATGGAGGTTGTGAAAAAACAAGTATTAGGGCAGCAGAGTGCACCATCACACAGTGGAGTACACAGCGGCGGCAGCAGTATGAGGTCAGCAGTGTGCACAATGCCATAATGGAGGCGGCAAAACAAGTATTAGGCCACAGAAGGCACAATGAAATAGACCGTGTGTGGAGGTCACGGCAGCAGCAGTAATGAGGTCAGACAGAGGCACAATGACATTATGAGGTGGAAAAACAGTAATAGGGCACAGATTGCACAACACACGCAGTGGAGGTCACAGCGGCAGCAGTAAGAGGTCAGGCATGGCACTATACAATATATGGAGTAATGCGGCAAAACAGTATTAGGCCACATAATTTGCCAACAGATGATACCCGTGTGGAGCAACGGCAGCATCAGTAAGAGGTCAGACAGTGCACAATGACCTAATGGGGTGGACAAACCAGTATTAGGGCAACAGATGGCACAATCACACAGTGAAGTATCACGAGCGGCCAGCAGTAGAGGTCAGGCAGTGGCACAATGACATTATGGAGTGCGGCAAAACAGTATTATTCCACAGAGAGGCACAAAGACTGAGAGCGGAGGTCACGGCGGCAGCAGAAAGGAGGTCAGACATGGCACAATGACATTATGAGGTGGAAAAACTTTATTAGGGCACAGTGTGGCACAATCACAGAGTGGAGGTCACACAGCGCGCACATATGAGGTCAGGCAGTGGCACAAAGACAAATTCTGGAGCAGGCAAAAAGGATTAGGGGGCCGAAAAGAAGTGGTACAATGACACAGTGTGGAGGGCACTGCTAGTAGCACACAGCAGCCAGCATACGGTCAGACAGTGGCACAATGACACAGTGTGGAGGCAACGCAGCATCCACGGCCAGCAGCAATGCGGTCAGACAGTGTCAAAAATGACAAATTCTGGAGTGCAAAAACATGATTAGGCCACAGTGTGGATGGCACGGCAAGCAAGCCACGGCAGCAGCAATGAGGTCAGAGACAGAGGCCCAATGCCACAGTTGTGGAGGGCACGACATGAGTCACAGCATCAGCAATGCGGTCAGAGAGATGTCACAAATACAATCTGCAGGTGAGCAAAATAGAATTATGCCCAAAGATTCGGCACCAGACTGCTATCGGAGGTCACGGCGGCAGCCGCATGAGGTTCAGCAGTGGCTACAAAGACAAGAGATATGAGGTGAATACAGGATCAACATCATGAGTGTCCAGAGAGTGGCACAATGACATCAGTGAGGGTGGGGATGGGGGGGGCAAAACAGTAACCAAGGCCGCAGGTGGCACAATACACAGTGTGAAGTCACGGCAACAGCAACAGCAGCAGCAGCACTGAGCACATAGAGTGGCCAACAATGACAGAGTGTTGAGTGGGTGGCAATACCATACCTGGTAAAGACGAGGATAGTCAGAAGGAGAAACTCTCAGCAGATGTGTGTGCTCAGGCGGTGGCGCATCAGAATAGTGGCTGATGCAGGTAGTTTTGAACCCAGACTGGACGCCTAAGGCAATTGGAGTGTGTGAAATCCTGGCCGATCCACGCCTGAATTCATCTTGACAAAGGTCAGATCCTGTTCAACAATTCCCGTGGACAAAAACGGGTTCTCCTAGGGTAACGATGGCCCCGCCGCCGCACTGAACACCCGCTCCTGATGCCACAACAATGGCCGGTGCAGACAGCATCTCCACTGCAAACTCGGCAAGATGCGTCCACACATCCAGTTTGTGCTGCCCAGTGTCCATCGGGATCTTCTAACCTGGGGGGCAGAGTGCTGTCCAAGTAGGCCACAACCTGTTGGTTCAGGGAATGTCTCCAGGACCCTGCTGCTGTTGCTGCTGGTGACTTGCCCTCCTCACTAGGCTGGTGAAAGGAAGCTGCTCATGTATGACTCCAGACTTATGTTACTGCTGATGGAGCTGGTACGGCTTCCTACCCCCCCACCTTCCCCCCGCAGCAACGTCAGTAGTACGTGAGCGCTGAGGAACCCCACCGTCCAGACTTTCAGAGTAGGGACGATTGCCGCACATAAGGCAGCGGCCAACAGATTAACGGAGATTTCCCTAAGTTCTTTTGAGTTTGTCTTCCCCTTTCTTTTTTTTTCCTCTCAATAGCTGGTAAAAAGCTCCCCATTTTGTACCGGTAGCGAGGGTCCAATAGGTGAGAGCCAAAAGTCAACCCTCGCCGGATGCAGACTATTCGTCTCGTGCTGTCACTAGCCGAGGAAAAAGCATCAGACGGGACAATCTGCACAAGTGACTCCGAGGGGCTTCCCTGCCACCATATCCACTGTATACTGCCACGGTGCATGGGATCATCTGCCACGTCTTCCTCATCTCCATCCACCTCCTCCCAGCTGCTCTGCTTTACCTCCTCCATTTCACTGGGTAGAAAATCCACATCATTTCACCAGACAATGCTTTCTGCTCCAATGTCACTCCTCCTCCTCCTCCACCTCCTCCATACAGTCCCCACCGACTCATGTGGCACGAGATGTAGTCGCCACATCTCAGACCCCTGCCCAGACAGATTTTTCCAGCATCTGTTTCCAGGACATGAAGCAGTGGAATGACGTTATTCATCCCGTAGACCTGGCGACTACAAGAATAACGTGGCCTCCTCGAATGGCCTCAGACAAACGGCAGGGTGTCCAACGCAAGAGCTGCCACTGTCCTGACATCAAAGTATTACACAGGGGATACTTCTGTCTGCCTGGATCATCAAAAATCCGATAATGGCCTTTCTCTGTTCATACAGTCGGCTCCAACATGAGCAGGCTGGAATTCCAGCGGGTGCCCACAACGCATATCAGAGCGTGATGGGGGACGCCGTTCTGCCGCCGCAACTCGAGGTGTGTGTTACCTGGCTTTTACGATGGATAAAGTGGCATGCACATTTCCTTCCAGGCCATTTTCAGAATGTTCTGAAAGATCGTGGAAAGACTTCAGGAACCTTTTTACAACGCAGATTGAACACGTGCCCATGCATGGGCGCATGGACCCATCCCTCCTCAGGTGCAGCGCGGACACCATGTTCCTCCCATTGTCCGCAACCATGGTTCCGATTTGCAGTTGGTCGCGGAGAAAGCCACACAAAAATCGATTTCTTGCTCATGACTCGGAGCATTTTCCACCATGTGTGCTTCGTATCGCCCGAGGCAAGCTAGGTGTAGAACTGCTGACAAACCGCTGTGCCCTACACATGTGGTATGATGGAGCAGTACTTGTGGAAGGCTGATATGGTGGTGGTCGGTGGGAGGATGAGGGAGGAGCGGAACATTTGGCGCAAAGGAAGCATCAGTTTGACAACGGGAGGAGAAAGCGGCGGCTCCTGTCCAAGTTGTATGGTGTGCCTAGGGCAGGAAGCACATTCACCACAGTGGGTTCCGTAAAGGACATGTTAAACTGCCCAGAACCGGTAGTTTACAAGCTCCAGAGCCGCGCTGCCGTGTAACCCATGTAACAAACCGATTAAGCTCAAGGACTGACCAACTTTCTGTTCTACATATATATGAAGTTCTGGTACTGGCTTTTTGGACAAAGAAATTACGGTTGGAACACCTCCATCTCGCCGGCACAAGCCATTATTCTCGAATGTGCAGAGTCCACAATTGGAAAGGGAGGGAACAGCAGTACCAACAACTTGGACAGTAGCACGTGTCAGGCTGCTGCACCTTAGGATGGTTGGACTATACTGTTGACTCTATACCATCGCCTCTCTGAACGACTGAGGCGCCATGAGTAGCGAGTGAGCAGGACATCTGTGACCGGGAGGGATGTCAAAGAGAAACAGCAGCCTTCGCAAGAAGGTGGTGGAGCCTTGACTGGCTGAAATTGGGCAAGCGTGCCACTGGCCGCTGCTGCTGCTGCAGCGGCAGGAGGACCACCACATCTGACCACGATTCTCCCAGGCCACCGGATGGTGACGCTGCAATGTGTTGACGCAGGGCCGATGTGCCAAACTGTAGCTCCTTGGCACGCTTCACTTTCTGTCTTTCACCATTTCTTTCCTTCTTCTCCCACAGATTCTACATATACCCATATTTTCCGTCTCCTCCCGGTGTCTTAGCAAATAACTGCCACACGCACCGACGAGTATCTGATTTTACCGACGCCAACGCGCTCCGCACTGAGTGACTACGCCGCCGCTCGCCTCCACGTTTGAGGCCCCTGTGCGCTAAGCTGGTCCTTGGACCTACGAAGCGGGTTTATCACACCTAGGCCGCTTGGCTCCCGACCTTACACTGTGCTACCCCAGTCTGACTCAATCACGGCCACACAACCCACTTGCTGGCTGCTGGCCGCTGCATGACGACGCAAAGCTGACTCCCTCTTCTCCTGACGATGATGAAAGCCCTTGCTTCACCCGTCTCCCAATGCTGTCGGCACACATCATCTATTTGTGATTTCATCGTCACTATCTGTCCTCATCACCGTCTTGGTAAGGCCGAGGCTGACCTCTCACCACATGACCTCCCCATGCCACTCTCCACATTTATACTTTCTGCCCGCCTACTGCAAGAAGCAGGGGAATATTGGCCCCAATTCTTCGCTGCCAAGTGCTGCTGACTGCCCTCCTCAAATTGTTCATCCTCGCAATATAGTGGCGCTGAGGCCCCGACCAAATAGTAGAGTCCCTGGCTGAAGGGAACTGGATGGGACAGAGTGCGGGCGGAGGACAGGTGGGGGCCGCTGACCCGCCTCACCGGAGGCCATGGCCAACTAAGTGTTGTGTCTGAGGTTCCCACCTGACTCCTTGGCTGGGGTTTCAGATGTCATGCGGGGATGAAGAGGATAACCAAGTCAACCAATCAAGAACCCTTGGGTTGCTTGAACAACACACGTCCCTGCTAGATGACAGCGCAGTTGTGCCTCACCGATGACCCCTGCTGCGACGTCCCCTTTCAGTGCTGCGTCCTGGCCCGTTTATCAGAAATGTTTGTGCCACGAGCCACTGCGCAGTTGCAGAAGCCTGCCACCTCTCTGTCTGACATACTGTTTTTTCTAAAATGTACAGACACTGTTTTGAAGAAGCTATCTGTATATGATAAAATATAACACCTGTTTTTTGACTCCAAATAACCCAGTAACAGCTTGGTTAACCTGTGATAGTAAATTGCGCTCCAAAATGGCCAGAAAAATTTACTGTAAGTGGTCTTACAAGCACTGTGTGTTATACTAAATGTAAAAGCACAAACAGCCTACATTAACATCGCTTCGTGACTTATTCTACACAGAAAAAAAGTATATATTCGGTGTTTGAAAAAGACGTTTATTTTTGTCAGCAAAGCAGCGAAAAACAACGCTTAATTAACCCCTGGATGTAAAATGCGCATAGAAATTGAGCCAGCCACAAACTAGTAGCTTTGTAGCGTGTTACAATTGGTGTATTTTCCTATGCCACACAACAAGAGATAACTTGAATTTAACCTTCTGCTTGTGAAATTAGGCTACCAAAAAAAATATATATATTTGGGCGTTGAAAAAGACGGTTTAATTTTTGTCAGCACACCAGCAAAACAACGCTTAATTAACCCCTGGGATGTAAATTGCGCAATAGAATTGAGCCCACAAACAAGTAGCTTTGTAGCGTGTACACATTGCGTGTTTTCTATCTACCCACACCAACAAGAGCTACAGTTGTAATAACCTTTGCTGTGAATTAGGCTTAAGGAAAAATTTATATATTTTTGCGTTGAAAAAGACGGTTTATTTTTGTCAGCCACACCAGCAAAACAACGCTTAATTAACCCCTGATGTAAATTGCGCAATAGAATTGTGCCCAACAAACTAGTAGCTTTGGTAGGCGTGTTGACAATTGCGTGTTTTCTACGCCACACAACAAGAGAGACAGTTGTAATTAACCCTTGCTTGTGAATTATTTAGGCTAAGGAAAAAATTTATATATTTTTGCGTTGAAAAAGACGGTTAATTTTTGTCAGCACACAGCAAAACAACGCATATTAACCCCTGGATGTAAATTGGCGCCAAAGTATTGAGCCGCACAACACTAGTAGCTTTGTAGCAGTTACAATTGCGTGTTATTCCTCCTACTCCACACAACAAGAGATACAGTTGTAATTAACCTTTGCTTGTGAAAAGGCTAGGAAAAATTTATATAATATTTGGCCATTGAAAAAGACGTTTATTTTTGTAAACAGCAACAGCCATCGAAAACAACGCTTAATTAACCTCTGGTGTAAATTGCACCAAAGAATTGAGCCCCACAAACCTAGTAGCTTTGTAGCGTGTACAAATGCGTGTTTTCTACGCCAAAACAACAAGAGATACAGATTGTAATACCTTTGCTTGTGAATTAGCTACAGGAAAAATTATTATATAATTTTGGCGTTGTAAAAGACAGTTTCTTCTTGATTGTCCGCACAACTGCAAAACAACGCTAATTAACCCTGGATGAAATTGCGCAATAGAATTGAGCAACCAGAAAATGAAGTTGTATTTGTAATTGTAAAAACAAGCTGTTTCTTTAACTGAAAACAACAGGAACTGGCATAGACCCACTTGATATTGAATGTATATGCAGCTGCATTGCGCACAACTGGATTTCATATCCAATACCCCAAAAAATCAGAAATACAACATTCAGAGAACAGTCTATGAGACAATCTGAGACTAACCCACAAAAATCGCTGTGTAAAAATCAGTTCTTTTCAGCATCAGAAAGCTCTATCAACCCGCGAAGCATACCTTTCCCTATCAGTCAGTGAGAGCGTTAAGAAGCTTCCCAGCGGCGCGCTTCGGATCCTTATATATGCGGTGAAGTCACCGATCCCCCCGGTCTCTGATTGCTTCAATCTCAGCCCATGTCAATAGCGCTAATGCCCTTCTTCCTCCCCAGAGTGCATATGCCCCATGAAACCCATGTGCTCGCAGCCAATTTATGCAAAGAAAAGCAACACTATATGGTGTCGTTCACGCCGTATATACCCCAAAGTTTCGACTTCGTTCATAACCGAAGTTTTCCTGAAATTCTAAACGAATTCCACTTCGTTAGAATCGATTCGCCCATCTCTAATTATAGTATCATCACTAATTACAAACACATCACAGCCATTACAATAACATGTCAGTGAATAGAAAATATGGTCGTGATCTTGCTTGGTGTGCCGGCTATTGCCGTATGTAGAATAAAGGATGAGAGCAGCAAAATTCAATTTCAATACTGATCATCATCTGCTTAAAACCTGTTTCATTTAATGTAGTAAAAGTGAAAAATAAAAAAATCAGAACAAAATTTTCTTATTAACATAATTAACTTTTCATTAGAAAATCAACTCAATTAATTGCACTAGTCTCTTTAATGAAGAATAAAAGCTAGAATAAAAATGTATTGTTCTTAAGTATGATTGACAGTGATAGCTACTTATCTCTTGCAACATTCTAACCACAAATTGAGATTGGCAGAGGGAGAGCAAAATTAAATTTCAACACTGATCACTATCTGATTAAAGTTTGTTTCACATTGAGCATGTACTTTTATGATTTGGCTAAAGAGTAAAAGTTATGTATTAGATAATTTAGTTGGTAGGCAAAGGTGTTTTTTGTATGTATATCACACATATAGTATGATATATATATTATAAAATATATATATATATATATATAGAATAAAACTGTGTGTGTTGTGTGTGTGTGTATGAAATAAAAACAAAAAAACCCCTTTGGCCTACCAACTAAATTATCTAATACATGAGATATATATATATATATATATATATATATATATATATATATATATATATATGTATATATATATATAATGTTTATTGTTTATATTTACATGTGATATGTAAAAAAATGCAATAGCCTAAATTAAATAGGCTGCACAGAAAAAAGCAGAGAATAAAAATCATGCAGCAAACCTGTATTTAAAAAGGCACCAAAGTAAAAAAAAACACACAAAAAAAACATGAAATATGGCCTGCGATTATGCATTTTTTTCCTTTGAAATATGCCTGTATTTTTTGTCACCCTATAGATACCATTTGGATCTAGCCTTACATATATCAATATAATCAGTACAAAAACATCATGTGCAGATAGCCTAAGGCTGAGAACAAGTTTACATCTTTTCAAAACTGATTCATACCAGATCATTAACGAGATAAGACCAGTGATCTCAATGAGGCGCGCAATAGGAATCCTGCCCACATAGGATCAATAATACTCCTCTATTTGCTGACTGGCAGGCTGCAGATTTGGTGTGATGTGGAATTCAAAGCACAACACAGGCTGAAACTATTTAGACATGTACACAACAATTTAGGTTTTGGCCTTAAGTGAGGCATGAAGGCAACCCCTGTACATGTTCACTATTAGTACACATTTACACCATAGAGGTCTCCTAGATAAAGCCTTTCCATGCAGTACATGGACACCCATTCAATGAAATCGCTGCGGGAAAAGTGTATGGGTAGACACAGCTTATTGCTGTGTTAGCTGCCATTTTTGGCGGCAAGTATTAACGGCGCTGCGGCAGATATCTGACGTCTTTTCAGGCCAATATCAGGGGCAGCCCCGTTTGCTACATTTTTAAATGGCCCGTACGCCATTATAAGACGCATTACATAGCGCCCATGGCACTTTGCAATGCGCCTGATCTCGAGGGGCGTGAAGGAGACGGAGCGCACTAGAACCGTATGAAGCTATAGATTTATAGCTTCACTACGGCATTTCTAGGTGCATTACAGCTAGAACAGGTAGACCACTTTGAAAGTGGTCTACCTGACCAGCAAATTCGTACAAAGCGCTAGAATGCGCCATATCATAGACCCGCAGTAGAGCGGGTTAATAAATCAGGTCATCTAGCCTAATAATATGGCCATTAAAATTTGGCGTTTACAAACCAAATTTCATAACATGGCGTCCTAAACCCATTTTAATTTAGTAGTTAATGACCAGAAATTTTTTTTAGTTTTTGCCTCCTTGTGTTTCAACAGTTGTAACTTTTTAATTTTTTCAATGACGTAGTTGTATAAGGCCTCATTTTATTCGAGACAAGTTGTACTTTGTGGGGGGATAATTTAAGTTCACTTATAAATAATTGCAGAATTTTTTTTCAATTTTTTATAAATTTTTCGTTTTTTTTTTTTCATTTTTTTCACCATTCACATTTCACACTTAATAACGTGTTAGATTAATTCTACAGATTATTACAGTCATGTGGATACCTAATATGTGTAGGTTTTTTGTGTGTGTAATGTATGCACAATTATTTTATATTTATTTTTATTTTATTATTTACTTTTTTTATCCTTTTTTTTACACTTTTTGTTTTACTTTTTTTCCCCACTTAGTAATGTATTAGCATATTCATATATGCTAATACATTATAATCTGTGTCAGTCTGAAACAGGCAGTGATCAGGACAGCACACAGTCTGCCACAGAGAAAAAGTAATAATGGAATGCGCTCACCATACAATCCTCGTGCGCAGCTTGAATGCTTTCAGCTGAGTAACACACCTCCGTCAGGGATCCTGGCCCCCAGCCAAGCCAACATACACTTGAAAATATAAGGAAGCGGAATCCAGCAGTAAAAGGTGAAAAACAAGTTACTTATTTAACCACTATGCTGACAGGGTGCAGTACAAGCAGAGACCAACGCGTTTCGGGCGTTACAAGTCGCCCTTGTTCACGGTACCAAGTGAACTGTGTGCACGGTATCAGCACACAGTCTGCCCTCATCACTGGCTTCTTACAACAGAGACAGCCCTGGACTCACCTAGACCCCAGCTGACTGTGCAAGCCTTTCCCGGGCTCTGTCGGATCACCGGGTGTTCTGATCACCCGACAGAGCAGGGAAATCCTTTGATTGCGCTGCGGTGACAATCCCCGGCAATCAAAGGGTTAAAGCAATGGGGAGCGGAGGTTTCCCCCTCACCCTGGTGCTCACAGCAGCTCTGAGCGGGATCAGGGCTGTGTAAATACACGTCAAAAAAGTCCGCTTGCAGACTAAACAACCGTTAAATGCCCCCGCCATCAAAAGATGGTGGCCGTCATAAAGGATTAATATCTTCATGAGAGTCTAGTGCCGGGGCAATAATAACCAAATCATGATTGTCACAGAACAAGTCCTGCTGTACATTTCGGTATTTTCATAGCTGGTCCGGCCTAACATTTCAAGTTATTGATTTAAATGATTATAACGAGACAACAACTAACAAAATCTAACATCTGCCTGAGGAAAGTCTTGCCTTCCAACACCTGTTCCTAATGTCAAATGGAGGAGCCTGCTTGAGACCTGCAATAAAGGAAGCTATAAGCTGTTAGTTATTATTTAACAACACTTGTGCTATCATTTTTGATATTTGAATACATTGATTTATTCGTACCTAAATGTATGCTACAATAATATAAAAAGCATGTTTGAACATGCTGTTTGGAAGAAGATGAAGGGTAAACTTATGAGTAACAGATTTGTTGGAGACCTTTATGTGACTTAAAATCTGTTCTATATATTTAAATAAGCCACAAGCACATGAATTTCTAAAACAAAATCCATGTAAGATCGAAAGAACAGAGGCAGCATTTTCCTGGCGAACTGTGAATAAATTATAATACTAAAACAGTCTGGAGCAAAATCATTAAACCCTTGGCAACATTTTACATAAATTTACGTCAAAGTTAAGTAGGTGTTAGCGCAAATTAGCTCAAAAATAGAGCCTGCATGATTTCTGCGGGAAACCAGCTGGTATTCGCATTGGCCAAGACCAGAGTAAACTCTGGTCTTTGGCGATTAACACCTTAGATAAATGTGACTGTGGCAGCTAAGGGAGCTCCCTCTGTCTCCATCGGCACACTACGACATGATTACAGGGTGCTAAAGATCTCCATGACACCCAGAAGCCTAACAAAAGCTTCCAAGTTGTTTTTGACAGCACCATGCCCTGGAGGGCACAGCCGGGCATGGAGATTGACAGCTACAATATTTAGCTGTACAGTAATGTGCTCCGATGTATTGCAGCAGCAATCTACTAGAAGTTAAAGTTAAAAAAGTAAAGTTAAAGTAAAAACACAAGCACAAATAAATAATATAAAACATATACACTGCCCTTTCCCCATTAAAAATGGCAATCGCCCTAAAAAATATTAAAAAAAAAAAATTATATGTTTTTGGTATCGCTGCGTACGTGATGACCTAACTTTTAAATCTGTCACTTTAGTTAACCTGTACAATGACTCCCTTAAAAAAAAAATTGGCAGAATTGTGATTTTTGTTCATCCTGCTGCAAATAAAAGAGAATAAAAAGTGAAAAAATAAGTCATATAAACCCCTAAGTGGTACAAATGAAAATGTCGGCTCATCCCTCAAAAAAGGCCCTTACACAACTGTGCATACAGAAAATAAAAAAGTTATGGCTATCAGAAGATTGCGATGCATAAAACACATTTTTTGAAAGTGCAAAATACAGTGAAATCTAAATTGGGTATCATTGTAATCGTACTGTTCCATGGAGAATAACTAACATGTCATGAATACTGCACGGTGAGTGCTATAAAAAATGAAAATAAAAAATACTACCAGAATTGCTGTATTTTCTTTTTCCTGGCTCACAAAAACTTTGATAAAAAGCTATCGAAGTGTCATATGAACCTCAAAAGGGTACCAATGAAAACATCTACTCATCCCGCAAAAAGCAAGCTCTTACATATCTCCATAATAAAGAAAAAGAAAAAGTTTTGGATGTCAGAATAAGATGACATAAAAATGCAATTTCATAAATGCATTTCAATAATGTTCATGTAGTAAAATATAAAAAACTATATGAAATGAAAATTGTTGTAATTGTACTAACCCACATAGTAAGTTATCATGTCACTCATACTCTATGGCGAACGATGTAAAAGTGGAATCCTAAAAACAATGGTGGTATTGCTGTTTTTTTCCCCATTTTCATGGCCCAATATTGAAAAAAAATGTGGAACACTTGTGGGCTGGAAATGCACAATACGTCCCGAGTTGAGTCTTTTACTGCCAAAAAATACAAAATTTCATTTTCACAGCCTAACATTAAAATAGCTTGAAACACCCTGTGAGTCAATAACTCCATTACAACCCCATTGATATATTCCTTAAAGGTGTAGCTTCCTAAACTGATTTTCTTTTAGGGGTGGTTTATAAGTTTTTGCAACCAGAATCTAGTAGTTCTCCTCCTACTCTGGGGCCTTGTGGGTAGAGCTCAATACGCTTAGAGCAACTAATCAGAGCTCCCCTTTCAAATTTTTTGCAGAGCACTATATGAAATTTAAGGGGAGCTGGCTGAAATGGGGACACATTGCAATTCTTCCTTGAAGGGTGTTGTGGCTGAAACTTTAATTTTACACATTTGATTAGTTATGTGGGAAGTCTGTAGCTGGAAAGGTAAAAAACATTCAGTATCCTCTGATTTAAATTTTTTTATATTCTCTTCTTAATTAATCTCCACCCGATATTTGCACACAAAACAAGAACAAAGACGACAAAACTGAAAAGAGCATTGTCTCTGCCTCCAGGGTGCCTTATTTGATACAGAACATTTGTTATCTGTATAACATCTTAACATATATTAGCATATTGGATTATATTTAGAGATGGCGAATTTCACAAAAATCGATCGGGTCACTTTTAACAAACTTTGGCCGAATTTTCCACAAAAATTTGTTTCGTCCGAATTACTTCGTGATACGAAATCGCGAGTTAAAAAACATCTATATATCAGACTGCACATAGCCTTCAGGGAGCTGGTAAACAACTGCCATTGCTTAAATATGCAGAGGGGAGCTTGCGGTTTGGTCTTCATACAATGTTAGCTGCGTTCTCTAGCGTATTGACAAACGCACACTGACTCTGCCAGAGCACAAGCTTCGATGCGAAATCCTTCGCACACTATAAAAATTCCCTGGGCACTTAAGAGGGCAAAACTTGACCAAAAAACTGTCCTGAAGTTTACAAGCGGGATATGTAGCCTGAATAAAGTCATATCCAGCGAAAGCTGGAAAAAACAAGACTGAGAACTCAGGTGGCAACATTAGTGACAGAGGTGTAGGAGGAACGGCGGCAGCCCCAGACGCATGAGTCAGAGCGAGGCACAATGAACATTCCGGGAGGTGGCAAAAACAGAGATAGGCCACAGGAGTAGCACAATGACACAGTTGTGAGGTTACGCGCAGCCACTAGCAGCACATGGGTCAGACATGGCACAATATCACCTCCTGGGAGGTGTGAAAAAACAGGAGACAGGCCACAGACGTGGCACAATGACACAGTGTGAGGGTCACGCACAGCAGCAATGAGGTCGACAGTGGCACAAGACATTCTGGAGGTGCCAAAACAGTAGTAAGTCCACAGAGAGGCACAATTGACACAGTGTGGAGACACGCAGCAGCAGCAAAGAAGTCAGACAGTGCACAATGGCATTCTGGAGGTGGCAAAAACTGGAGTAGGGCACAGAGTGTCACAATAGGATGACACAGTTTGGAGGTTACGAGCAGCAGCCACAGCAGCACATGAGGTCAGACAGTGGCACAATGACATTCTGAGGAGGTGGCAAAAACCAGAGTAGAGTCCACAAGTGGCACAATGACCACAGTGTGGAGGTCCACGGTATCAGCAGCATGAGGTCAGGCCAGTGGCACATTGACATTCTGGAGTGGCAAAACAGTAAGTAGGCCCACAGAGTGGCACAAAGACACAGTATGGAGGCACGGCAGCACCACACAGCACATGAGTCAGAGAGTGGCACAATGACACAGTGTGAGTTTGACGGCATCAACATTTCAGCAGCAAGCATGAGGATCATGCAAGGTGCACAATGTACATTCTGGAGTTGCAAAAACAGATAGGCCCACAATAGGCACAATGACACAGTGTGGTGGGCACGGCAAGCAGCAGCAGAGTTCAGGCAGTGGCACAATGGACATACAGAGGAGCTAAAACAGGAGTAGGCCCACAGAGTGCAAAATGACAACGTGTGGAGTCAACTGCAGCAGCAGTATGAGGTCAGGCAATGGCACAATGACATTCTGGATGTGGCAAAAACAGGATAGGCCCACAGAGGTGGCACAATGACAGAGAGTGGAGGTGACGGCAGCACAATGAGGTCATGCAGGTGGCACAATGACATTCTGGAGTGGCAAAAACAGTAGTAAGGCAACAGAGAGGGCATAAGACACAGTGTGGAGGTCACGGCAGCAGCAGCATGAGGTCAATGAGTGGACATTGACAATTCTGAGGGCAAAAACAGACTAGCCACAGAGTGGCACACATGACACAGTGTGGAGCAACGGCAGCAGCAGCACATGAGTCAGGCAGTGGACCCATGACATTCTGTGAGTAGCAAAACAGTAGTAGGCCACAGAGTGGCACAATTAGCAAGAGTAGGAGGTGACGGGCAGCAGCATGATGTCAGAGATGCACAATGACATTCTGGAGGTGCAAAAACATGAGGTAGGCCACAGAGTGGCAGCAATGACAAAAAGTGGGGGGAGGCACGTCGCAGCAGCATGAGTGATCATACAGTGGCACAATGACATTCCTGGAGGTGGCAAAAACAGGAGTAGCCACAGAGTGGCACAATGACACAGTGTGGGAGGTCAAGGCAGCAGCACATGAGGACAGAGCATTGGCACAATGAACATTCTGGAGGTGCAAAAACAAGAGTAGCCACAGAGTGGTCACAATGACACGAGAGTGGAGTGACGGTGGCGAGAGACATGCATGAGTCAGAGAGTGGCACAAAGACACAGTGTGATGTCACGGCACCAGCAAACAGCAGCATGAGGTCACTAAATGCACAATGACAGAGTGTGGAGGTGGAGTGGCAAAACCATCCCTGTAAAGATGGGTGGTTGTGGCAGATGGAGAAAGTGGACAGCAGAGTGTGGTCATCAGCGGGTGGCGGCATCAGAATAGTTGGCTAGCAGGTACTTTGAAACCCTGACTCATTTCTCACAGTTTGGTTGAGCATCATTGCTGATGTAGTCTGACGCCTAAGGCATTGGTGTGTGGAATTCCTGGCCGATCCAAGCTATTCATCTTGACAAAGGTCAGTCTTCCACATTTTCCCGTGGACAAGCGGTCTCCTGGGTAACGAGGCCCCCGCCGCACTGAACAACTGCTCTGTTGCCAACTACTACAGGGCCCGGCAGGAACAGGCTCTCCACTGCAAACTCGGCAAGTTGCGGCCACACAACCAGTTGGCCTGCCCGTAGTGTCCAGCTGATCTACTAACTGGTTGCATAGTGCTGTCAAGTAGGCCACCACCTGTTGGTTCAGGGACTGCTCCAGGTCCTGCTGCGCTGCTGCGCACCTTCCATCTCAATAGCGGTGAAGGAACCTTCTCATCAGTGACTCCAGACTATAGGTTGCGGCTTGATGGAGCTGGTACTGCTCCTACCCCTACCCCCCCACCTTCCCCCACAGCCGCGTCAGAAGTACGTGAGCGCCTGAAGAACCCCCCGGTCAGATTCTTTTCAAGTAGAGGGACTATGCTGCATCATAGGCACGGCCTAACTGACACGGAGGATTTCCTATAGTATTTGATTTTGTCCTCCCTCTCAATAGCTGGTAAAAGTTTCCATTTTGGACCGGTAGCGAGGGTCCAAAGGGTGGAGAGCCAGAATTCATCCCTCTGTCCGGATGCGACTATTCAGCGTCACTAGCCAGGCAATATCAGCATGCAGCGGGCCATCCGGGCACAAGTGACTTCCGAGGGGCTTCCCTGCCTCCATCACCACTGTAACTGCCACGGTGTTTGCGGTCATCTGCCTTGTCTTCCCTCATCTCCATGTACCTCATCCTGCTGCTCCTGCTTCCTTCCTCTCTTGTCCATCCTGGGTAGAAAATCCACTCATATTCAACAGACAATGCTTCATGCTCTCCACTGTCCTCCCTCCTCCCTCCATTTCATCCCCACCCAGACTCTGTGGCCGGCGAGATGTAGTCGCCACATCTCATCCCCTGGCCCAGACAGATTTTTTCCAGCAATCTGTTCCAGCATGAACAGTGGAATGACGTTATTCATCCCGATAGTCCTGGCGACTGACAAATACATCGCCTCCTCGAATGGCCCCACAATCGGCAGGTGTCACACATGACTGCTACTGGTCTGACATCAAAGTTACACAGGGAGTTACTCCTGTCCCGCCTGGATCATCAAAAATCGTTAATGTGCCTGTTCTCTGTTCATAAAAGTCGGTACAAATTGTTGCAGCTGGAAAATCCAAACGGGTGGAAACAGCGCATATCAGATTGTGTTGGGGGAGGCCGTTCAGCCGCTGCAACTCGAGGAGGTGTTTCCTGGCTTGTAGGAAGGATGAAGTGCCAGTGCACAGTTTCCTGGCCATTTCAGAATGTTCTGCCAGATACGGTGAAGACTTCAGGAGAACCTTTTCGCAACATATTGAACACATTGCGCCATGCAGGGCCGAATGGACCATCCCACCTCGGTGCAGCGCAGACACCATGTTAACTACCCTTGCCTCCACCAGGGTTCCGTTTTGTCAGTGGCGCGGAGAAAGCCACACATCATCGATTTATGCTGCATACGCGGAGTAATACCTCGCCTGTGTGACTTTGTTCCCGAGGCAAGCCAGGATGTGAGAACTGCCGAGACACCGCTGTGCCCTACAACATGTGGTATGAGATGGAGCCATTCACTTGTGGAGGCTGAGATAGGTGGTTGAGTCGGAGGGAGGGAATGAGAGGAGGAGGCGGACATAACATCGCGAGGGCAGCAGGAGCCCCGCAGTTTGACAACGTGGAGGAGAAAGAGCGGCTCTCCTGTCCCAAGTTGTGGTGTGCCTGGGTAGGAAAGCACATTCCGCCAATGGCCCGTAAAGGACATGTACTGGCCCTATACTAGCCCGTAGTTACAGCTCCAGAACATCCGCGCTGCCGTGCACCTTGGAACAAACGATAAGCACCAGGACTGCCACTTTCTGTTCTAACAATTTATGAAGTGCTGGTCCCGCCTTTTTGGAAAAAAAATTACGGCTTGGGAACCTCCACCCGGGCTGGGCAGAAGCCATTAGTTCCTGAATGGTCCCAAGCCCAAACCTTTTGGGGGAAAGGGGAGGATTTTCAGTACCAAAATTTGGAAAAGGAGCAAGGCAAAATTTGCTGAAACCTACGAGGGTTGGACCATACTTTTGTCTTTTTTTGCAATCGCCTCCGAAACGACTGCTGGTGCCCGAAAACGAGGAGCAGAACATCGGAGCGGGAGATGATGGCAAAGAAAAAACCACTCCTTCTGCCGGGGTTTGGTGGAGCCTTGACTGGTCTGCAAGGGCATGGGCGCCACGGGCCGCTGTTGCGGGCTGCGGGGCGGGGGTGGACCACCCAATCTGGGGCCACTTTTCCCCCCAGGCCCCCGGGAAGGTGCCCCCCCCCGCTGCATGTTTTGGAGGCAGGGGGGGGGGCCCAACTTTAGCCCCTGCCACGCTTCACTTTTCCTCCCCACAGTTTCCTCCCAATCCCCCTATTGGGCCCCCCGGGTTGTCTTAACAAAAAACTCCCCCTTTCCCGCCGAGTACCCTGATTTTACCCCCAAACCCGTTTCCGCACTGGGACTACCCCTTCCCCCTTCTTTTTTCGCTGAACCCCCTGTGCCGCAACTTTTTTGGGACCTGCAAGGGGGTTTTTCTACCCCAGGGGCCGCGGGCCCCCGGGGAACCTCACACTGCGGCACCCCTGCTAACCAGGGCCCCACACAACCCATTTTCTGGCTGCGCCGCGGGCCTACGCGCAAGCAGACGCCCCTCTTCCCCTTTGCCCCGATGTTTTAAAACCTTGCCTCCCCCGGCTCCCAATGCGCTCGGCTACACATCATCACCTAGGTGTTTCCCATCGTCCCCCTGCTGTCCCATAAACCTTTTTGGTATGCAGAGGCTACCCCTCAAAAACATGCCCTTTCCCATGCCACTCTCCACATCTATATTTTTGCCGCCCACTGAAAGGGGGCAGGGGTTTATTGGCCCCATTTTTTACGCTGCCAATTATTTCTGACTGCCCTCCTAAAAATTGTTCATCCTCGCTAAATAGGGGCCTGAGCCAAGACCACATAGTAATCTCGGGCTGGGGGAACCCGGGATGGGACAGAGGCGGGTTGAGGACAGGTGAGGGCCCTAAAACCCGTTCCCGGGCCATGCCAACAAAGGGGTTCTGTCTGACATCCCACCGACTCTTGGCTGATTTTTCAGATGTCATCGGGGAGAAAGGGATGACCTATCAACCAATCAAGAACCTTGGTTTGCAGTCACCACGGCCGCTAGAACAGCGCAGTTGGGCCTCACCGAGTACCCCTGCTGGACCCCCTTGCTGGCTGCGACCTGGCCTGCCCCAAAATGTTTGTGCCACGCCCCTTGCAGGTGAAACCGCCACCCTCCATGACATACTGTTTGTTCAAAAATGTACAGACAAGTTTGATGATGATATCTGTATATAAAATACACACCCTGTATTTGACTCCAAATAAAACCACTAAAAACTTGGTAACCCCTTTGGATATAAATTGCGCCCACAAATAGGCAGGGAAAAAATTGACTTGTATGTGCCGTTTTAAAAACCGTGATTTTACTAAATAAAACACAAACAGCTTAATTGACCTTCGGTATGAATTTTGCACAGAATTTCTTCTGTGGCGGTGAAAAACAAAGTTTTTTTTACTGATACAACTGCAAAAAATCTTAGTTTTTAAACCCTTTTATGAAATTGGCAAAAAAAAATTGACACCAAAAACTACCACTTTTTGGGGGTTAAAATGGCTGTATTTTACCTACACAACAAGAGAAAAAAATTGTAATTTAAACCTCGTATGAATTAAGCCCGGAAAAATTCTTTTTTGCCCCCTTGAAAAAGACGGTTTTCTTTTTTGTCACAAGCACAGAACAAAGCTTAAATTAACCCCTGGGTGTAAAAGCCAAAATAATTTACAGCCAAAACTATCACTTATACGTGTTTTCAATGGCGTGTATTTTTACCTACATTCCCTAACATACAGTGAGAGCGGTATGAGCTTCCACGTCGCGCCCGGACTTATATAGTGCGGAACGTCAAGAATCCCGCCGGTCTCTGATTGGGTTTCATCTCTGCACATGTCCTTGGCTATGCCCTCTTCCTCCCCAATTCTTTGCCCCAGCAACGCCTTTCTCGTAGCCATTTTTATCAAACAAAAGCACACTTCGTTCAACGCGATTACCCAAATTCGCTTCGTCCGAACCGAATTTTTCCTTAAAAAACTAAAAAGAATTCCCCTGTTAGAACAATTCGCCCATCTCTAATTTTATTTTGTAAATTTTCCCTTTCTCAGTGTCAAAAAAACCAAAAGAAGGGAAATTTAATTAAGCATAAGGTAATCAGCATAATGGAAAATAAGGAAAAAAAGCATTTTACCAAAAATGTTTGTTTTTTGGAAAAATGTAAAAAAAGGCAACAAACATAGCATCAACATAAAGCAAAACAATTTACTATTCTATATTCCTCCTTCCTTAGAAGGAAGCATATCCTTTCTCAGATATCTATTACCTAAGCACCATGCCTGGAAGAATGATCTGCAGTTTGGTGCTCCTTCACTGATCAATGATGTATCTTAAAGGGGTTGTCCTCTTTATAATGTCTTTATAATAGCTTTACTTTTTATTCATGTAATAGGAAATCATACAATTTTCTATGACTAAGGGCACTTCATGACAGAAATGCGTCAGCAAGTCTTGTTTGTTGTATCTCTTCCACAATGCCTCTGTATTTTATGGACTTCTGAATACCAAGAAAGAAGTGGTTTTATATATTTTTCATCCCAGAAACTCTGTCCCACCTATTATTTTTTGCTACATATCTTTCAATGCTGTCTGGAGCAGCAATGTGGTGGATCCTGCAACATTAGATGAGCTGGCTATCTAATCCCTTTTTTTTTGCATGGGGATAAAAGTACATGTCTACAACATGGTGACAGCACGGTCATGATGCAAACATGATGGCAACATGCTTTACCTACAAATTCATGTGGCCATTTTACAATCAATTTTAAATTTGCAGAGACATCATCCCACTGAGGTTGTGGGCCACATCAAGATCTCACTGTGGCTGTGTAATAAATGTGCCATGTATGCCTGGCCTTATGTGAGACCTATGTGGTCCTACAGGGCGTCAAATGCCAGACTGTGGTGTGATGGTGAGCTTGTGCAGCCTAATATTTGCACTGCTTACTGAAGCAGTTCCTCTGTTCACCTACAATTAGGTGAGAAAGACTCAGGAGCCTTTGGTGGGTTTTTTCAAATGTATATGCTTAATTGGGACATGCATATAGTTGAAAACACCACACCACCACCAAACCAACAACTCTCTGCCAAACCAATAACTTTTGTAGGTCGCAGAGTGCCTTTGAGTGTGACTCATCTATGTAGCTTCTGAAAGGTGTGCTGCATTGACGATGGTAGCTGCCTTCGAGATCCTTGATTCTTGCAACTGTTGGGTAATATTGGTGTCAGCACAATCACATTTACTTTCATAAGGTATGATCTAGGCAGTAGTGTTGAACGATTACGTTGGCTATCGACATCGGGCGATAGTCGATAGTCGGCCACCATCGATAAGGTTTTTCGATAGTTGAGAGTCGATCTTCTCCGATGACCATTAAAGTCTATGGAGAGCAACAACACCTTCATTCTTACACCCAAACAGGCTGGAGAAGCGGAATTTAAAAGCCACAACAGTCAAATGGATACCTGCTACATCTTAGGCACAACACTTAGGCTATAAAAGACACAGAAAAAAAGTCACACACCATTCACTATCCCTGTCTTGTACCACAGCATGACCCTTAAACCTGCATCACCCACAAATTAAAAAAATGCCAGAAGGCAGTATTATTTGAACCATTATTTTAACTTGAACTGGACATTGAATAATCCCTGTCCTGGAAAGCACATGACCCTTTAAAAAACCTGCATGACCCACAGTTTAAAAAAATGCCGAAGAAAGTAGTCTTTGAACCACCTTTTTATTTTGAACTGGACATTGAAAAACCCCTGTCCTGGCCCCCCACCCCAAAGGGGCCCCCCCCCCCCCCCTTTCCCCCCCCCCCCTAAACCCCACAGTTTTAAAAAGTCCAAAAAAAGGACCCTTTCAACCACCTTTTTTAGTTTCCCCCGGGGACTTTGTCTAAAACTGTCCGGGAACCGCAGTATACCAAAAAACCCTTCTGACCCCTAGTTTAAAAAAAGGTCCCGGGAAAAAAGGAGTCTTTCAACCCCAATTTTATTTTGAACTGACTTTTGACAAACCCTGACCTGGACCGCAGCAGGCCCCTTTAAACCTGCCTGACCCACAGTTTAAAAAAGTCCCCGGAAAAAAGGGGTTGTTTTTTCAACCCCATTTTAGTTGAACGGGCCATTGATTTATACCTGTCCGGGGTGCCACACATGACCCAGGGCCGGAATTACAGTGGGTCCCGGTGAGAGCCCGGGCGGGCGTCCGCATCAATTAACACCCCCGGTTTAAAAATTTGCCCTGATACCTGAAAAAAACGAAAACTGCGGGGCGGAAGCAAGTGCGGAAGCGGAAGTGGAGGAACTCCAGCCTTCCTCATAAAACATTAAAACCCGGGGGTAGCGCTTGCCCCTCTTTATGAGTGCGGACCAATTGAGCTTCACTTGGAAATCCCGGGGGTTTAAACCCGCCCTTTTTACCCCACCGGGCCCTTTTTTTTGGGCATTCTTTTTTCCCCCATTTTACTCAACGTGCGGGAGAAATGGTCTCTGTACTTTTTTCTCTGCCCCGTGTCTATACTCAATGCCCTAAAATAAAACATGGGGTAAAAGGGTTTTTCCTGTACCCCCTTTGAAAAAAATTCAGAAAAATTTTTTTTAAAAACAGCTATTTTGAAACATCCAATTTTTTTAAAGTATTTTAATTCAAAAAAACCCAACTTTTTTTAAAATGGAGGGAACCCACCATTCTTTTTTCTTTTTTTTTTTTTATTAAAATTAAAATTTGGGTTGTCTCAATAAAAGGGAATGATAGCTTTTTAAAAAGATCTTGCAAAAACAATTTAATTTTTGCAAAAAATGTTCCATTAACAGTGTCCTCCCCAAATTCCTGTTTTTTTAAACACACCATCACCCTTGACCCCACTTTTGAAAAATTGTAAGAAAAAATGTCTTTTTAGAAACAACATTTTTTATAATGGGGAACCTATAGTATAGCGCATGTCCCCGAAAAAGCCCCCAAAAATTCAAAGCATGCCCTTGACCATTTTGGACTTTTTTTGTGAAGAACAAATGTCGTTAAAAACAAAAATTTTTTAAAATGGGAAACTGTAAAAATACGAAATTCACAGCAAAATCCCCCCCAAAAATTCAAAAAAAGGGACCCAGGGGGGGGCTACCCTTGACAATTGTAAGAACAAATGTCATTAGAAACAACATTTTTTAGAATAGGCCCGGGTATTTTTTGCTCCTTTTTCAAACCCGAAATGACCCAAAAAATTAAAAAATGACTTTTTCAGCCCATTTTAAAAAAATTGTAGGAGAAATGCCACTTTGAAGCCCCAATTTTGGTTTTCCAAAAAGGAAACCCTGATTATAGCTTTATCTGACAGCAACATGACCCCCCAAAAAATTTTAAATATGACTTTTTCACCACTGTTAAAAAAATTTTGAGGGAAAACCCCCTTTAAAAACCAAAATTTTTTGTTTCCAAAGGACAAAATTATTGCTGTAAACTCACACAACCCTGACCCCAAAAAAAATTAAAAAAAATGACTTTTTTTAGCCCCCTGTTAAAAATTGTGAGGCAACATACCCCCAAAACCATTTTACAATGCGAAAAATTCAAAGAGAAGGAGTAAAAGGGAATATGGTTTTTTCATAAAACCTTTGGGGTTTTTTTACGTCTCCTCACAGCAAAAAACCCGCAAAAATTTAATGTTTGGGGAACCCGAGAATTTAAAAAAGCAGTAAAAAAGATCATTTTAAAAAAACATTTTTTTAAGAGGACCAATTTTGTTTGGAGAGGGAAAAAGAAGAGAAACCCGCAACTTAAACGGGGACCTCCCCCCCAAATTTGGGGGGTCAACAACATCAAAGAAACCCTGGCCCGATTCATCTTGAAAGAAAGTCAAACAATCCACAATTTTCTGGGGGAAAGCCCCGGGTGCGTTTTTTTTTGTAAAGACTCCCCCGGGGTGCTGGGGGTCCGATCAATATGAAAAGCTGGGGTGCGGGCCCCGACAACACATCTATTTGGGGTGGCGACCAGGCCCCCGGGCCATTCGACCCTTTTGGATACCCAGAAGGGCTATTGGGTCCGGAAAACATACAAAAACATCGTGTTGAGAACAAATGTCGCACCAAGATCTTTTAAACCCCCCCGGGCTCCCGGGGGTTTGGGAAGTGTGCCCTCATTGCAATGCGTTGGTGAGGTTTGGGAAATAAAGATTGCCAAAAGGGCACCATTAGCTTCTCCCCCTGGCCCTGCTCTGCTGCAGCCGCTCCGGGTTACTTGGCACTCTACCCGCTGTCACGTCGCTGGCCCTTGTTTTTCCAAACCCTGACATTTGGGAAAAACGTGAAGCAAAACGCAAAAAATGTCTCCAGTTGATCAATCCGCAAGGGCTCAATTTTCCCGCATTTTTAAATCCTATTTTGGGGGGGTTTTTAAAAAAGTGGGTGAGTTTTTGTTTTTTTAAACCCGGGGGGCCTGGAGGGTTTGGGCCCCCCAGTAACTTTGTTTTTTTTTTGATGGCCCCTTTAAAGCGAAAGGGTTCCTTTTTAGTTAATAGAGCATTTCCCAACACTCATGTTTTAAGATGGAGCCCCGGAAATTTCCCCCCAACCTCTGGGTTGGGGGGGGAAATAGCAAACTGATCTTCCTCATCTTCCTCCCCCCTCAAAATTCCGGGCCCCCAACCCCTTTCCAAAACAGGGAAATTTGGTAACTCGGGGTCTAGGAAAACCCCCCTCCTCCTCCTTTCCCCCGCTGCCCTCCAGCAAAGCTTCCCCAAAAACCCCGCCCTGACTTGCCGAATGATGCAACCCCGAGAGCTGTTCGGGCCCCCTTTCAAAAAGCTCTGGACCCCGAACCACTGGGCCCAATGAAAAAACCGATTAAAATTTTTGAAACTGTCGGGCCCCCTTTTGGGGTTTTTACAGAGGGGAAAGGCCCCCTTTTAGCATCTGTGTCCCCCTTCCCCCCTCCTCAGTCCCCTGGGGGGGGATCTGTTTTTTTCAGAGTAACCAAAAAATTTGTTCCCGAACCCAAAGAAACACCACAATGCCCCCAGGGGAAAAAGGGCATTGTCCCATTAAACCCTTTTGGGGGCTTCTTCAAAACTGGGAAGGGGTTTTGCCCGAGCTCTTTCACCTGGGCCCCCACTCTCGTGGCCCCAAACCCCCCCCCAGGCCGCAAAAACGCGCTTGTCAGGCCCCTGTGTCACTTTGAAATGCTTTAAAGGGCCCCTTGCGCTGCTGCCACAAAACGCTGGAGCATGGGGGAAGAGGAATTTCCCGCGGTTGCCCCCGTCAACAAAAAAAACGGGTTTACGGGAGGCCGACTGACGGGTGCCCAGAGCCAGGGCGGGGGACGAAGGGGAGGGGCGAATGGGGGAAGTGTGAAAAACCCGACCCCAGCCTTTTTCAGCCCGGCAGTCCAGACCCGGTAGCTCTTTTTGAAATTTCCCGGGCGACCAGGTTCAAGACATGTTTCCAGGGAAGGATGTGCTCCAGCCTTTCCGATCTTAAAGGGGGGGGCCAGGGAGATTTCGCCCGTTATCCCCAACCCAAACCCCCTGTCCCGGGACAAGGGTTTTTGTCACCCACCCGCCTTGTCTCGTTGGGGAAGCCCCACAACTCCGACCTGCGGGGGGGATTTGGGCCCCCCAAAACAGATTAAATTCAAAAAGGGCTTGGTTTCTCTGGGGAAAGTGAGGGCCCCCCAGAGGGCCCTTTTGGGGGAAAAGGGCCCGCACCAAACCCCCGCCTTTTTAAGCACTTCCCAGCCTTTAGGGGCCACCCCTCACCCCCAGAGACAAACCACCCAGCTCACCCAGTGAGCTGTCACAAAAGAAAATAGCGGCCTTTTGGGCCGGGGCTTACAAACCATGTGTCCCCGGGGGGTCCCAAAGGAACCCTTTTTCCCGGGCCACAAAAAAATGCAGACAATGCGCTTGAAATTTTAGAAGACACTCTTTTCCAGGGCAGGGGGCGGCTTTTCTGGCAAAAAAAATGGGCCGCTCGGGATCTTATAAAAAGGGGGGAGCAAGGGGCCCTGACGTGCGGAAAACCCCTTTTGTGTCCACCAACGGAAAAAGGGAAAAATTTTTCCCAAGGGCCCAAAAAACCCAGCAAAAGGGCCCACATTTCAAAGGGTTTTTGGGTTTTTGGGAAAGGTTTGGGGGTTTTAAAATGGGGGTTTTTTTCTGCCCCAAACCTTGGGAAAACAGAAGGCTGGCTGCTAACTGGCCGCTGTAAAGGCTGCAGGTCGTCAAACTTGGGGGAAGGAGAAGGGGGAGGATGGGGGCTCTGGGGGCTTGGGGAAATTTGGGGACGGTGGAGGGTGAAGGCGGAGGCTGAAACCCTGATCATGACTCTGAGAGACAGGGCAAAACTGGGGAACGCTTTTTGGGGGCGGAAAGGGGAGGAGGCGGAAAACAGAGGGTGTGACAGTGGTTTGGGGGCCCGGGGTCGGGCTTTGGGCCTTTTTTGGCCAAGTGTTTTCCCCCCATTTTTAAAAACCCGCCCTTCCCTTCATTTGACTAAACAAGTTGGGTGGTTTTAACCACTTAAGGTTCTTTCCCCCTACTTATGCCTTTTACGGGAAAGGCGGGAATTTGACAACGTGGGTAAAACTGAGGCTTTCCCCAAAAAGGCCCGGGGTTTAGAGGAACCGGAAACCCTTTTTTACGGCGATAAGCGGGAGCGGGTTTTGGGGCTGACCTTGGTGGCGGAATCAAAATCCCGCGGACTTCTGCGACCCCCCTCTTACCCTTTTTGTGGCGGGGGCCCCCCAATTTAAAACAAAACCCCCCTCTCCCTTTCCTTTTCGTCCAAATTGAAAACCTCGAAAGCAAATCCGCGGAAAAAAACCACGATGGATCCGCAATGTCCCTCATCATCATCACAACCAAAAAGGTTACTTTGGGCATCCTGACTTTCTTCATCCAAAGTCGGGCTTTCAAGCAAGAGGGGCCGCAAGGGGGTTGCCCACCCCCCCCGGGGTTTTTTTCGATTGACCCCGGGTTTTCCCTTTTCCCCCCTCTTAGGGGATCATTAACTGGCAACAGAGCAACTAAATCATTCCCCTTAAACTTTTAAAAATGCCTTCCGGAAACCCCCAAACCCCAATTTTGTCATCAAAAAGGTTCCCTTTAACAATGATTATCCACAGGGGGGTTTGGGACACCCAGTTTGACATTTGGTCCCGGGTTCCATGTTGGGCGGGTGCTGAATTTATGCTGATGAAAGGCCCTTTGTGGGCCCGGGCCCGGGAGGGGCGAAAAAGGGGAAAAACGCTGGGTTCCCGGTTGCATTTAAAACCCCCTGAAGGCCCGATTGTCGACGCGTTTCCCTTACGAGAATTTACAAAGGGGCCCCGACCCAAGGGGATGAACCCGGCCCGACGGGCCT
This sequence comes from Phyllomedusa bahiana, assembly GCA_025379985.1. Lineage (NCBI taxonomy): Eukaryota > Metazoa > Chordata > Amphibia > Anura > Hylidae > Phyllomedusa > Phyllomedusa bahiana. The sequence continues at coordinate 18,254 of JAODAL010032043.1, read as the reverse complement.
GCAAAAGGAAAGATTTCCCCTGGCCCTCGTGTTGTAGCCCCCATTTGGGAAAGGGGCAAAACCCCCTTTTCCGAACCCCCACCTCCATTTCTACCCCCCCTCTTTTTCTTTTCTTTTCCACCTGCATTTCGCTCCATGTTCAGAAATTTTAAAAAAATTTTAGAAGGTATGGAATAGTTTTTTGGAAAATCCCCTTATTAAAAGACGGCAATCACAGCAAAATTCTCAAATCCCCCTTAATCAAAAAAAAAAATGCTTTGGGTTCAAAATTTAAAATGCAAGGTGTCTCTATCCCAAAAAAACGGACTGGGCAAAAGTGCAAAAAACAAAGTAACGTTTCTGTTTTTATATAATACACGGTATTTTTTGCACCTTTCAAACACTTTGGTGACTATAAAAATTTCCCGGGTTTTTAAAATTTTAAAGTGCAAGCTGCGTCAATGAACAAAGCTGTAGTTTCCCAAACAAAAAACACGATCCCGAAATGTATTTTGGATAATAAATTGTAAATTTTTTGCAAACCTTTTAATTTCCACCTGTGGGGGACTATAAAAATTGGGTTTTTTTCAGATTTACATGCAAGCCCCGTCAATGAACACCCTTAGTTTCGCCAAAGAAAAAAAAACCCCCGTAACTGTTTTTGTTTTCGTAAAATACACCCGGGATTTGTAGCCCTTTCAAATTTTACCTGTGGTGACTAAAAAAAATTTCTGGGTTTTTAAAATTTACGTTTCAAACTGCGTCAATGGGAAAAAAGCTGTAGAGCGCCAAATTTAAAAAACAACCCCTATCGGTTAAAGTTTTTTGTAAAATAACGGTAAAAATTTTTTCACCTTTTAATTCACCTGTGGGGACTATAAAATTCTTTTTTAAAATTTACGTGCAAGCTGCGTCAATTGGGAAAAAAGCTGTAGGGGGGCGCCAAAAATAAAAAAAACACGTATCTGAATGTAATTTTGGATAATAAAAGAAATTTTTTTCACCCTTTAATTCACCGTTGGGGACTAAAAAAATTTCTTTTTTTCAGATTTTTTGTGCAAGCTGCTCCAAAGAACCCAAAAAAAGTAGTGCGTCAAAGTCAAAAAACACGTATCTGTTATTTTTTGTATAATACACGGTATTTTTTGCACCTTTCAATTCACCTGTGGTGACTATAAAATTGCTGTTTTCAGATATAAGTTGCAAGGTGGATATATGAACAAAGGTGGAATGGGTAAAATTTTAAAATGAACACCTACCCTGAAATGTATACTGATAATAGAAGTGGAGTTTTGCACCTAACACAGAGACCTGCAGTTACTAAAATTATGTGTATCCTAATAATAAGTTCAGGCTGCCCAATATCCAGGAAATATTTCAATAGAAAAACTGTTAAATAATAAAGATATTGCAGTGCAATGTCTACACTAAGTCTTGGTGAACTTTATCCAGTGTTCTTTATAGAGCTTGTCTGTGTTCGACCTCGGGGCCCCCCCCCTCCCACTCCCCCCGTGGCTTGACAGCGGTAGATGCTTCTTTAAAATTCTCTACCTAACTACATAAAATCTTCCAATCTCTAAACTAACTAAATTGTAAGGATTATAGCTAATAGTAGAGGTTTCTCTGTGCAGAAATAGAATAATTTCGCTGAGCTGTTTGGCCACAGGCAGAGCGCACATCCTACTCCTATGAGACGCTGAGAGACACTGAGGCTGAACAGGAAACACTGTTCTGTGTAAAACGAGGTCATGTGATTTTTCCAGCCAATCGCAACCATACACATCCCAGTCATGACGTCGCACACACATCTCACCCTGCTCTATTCTGTAATCTGATTTGCTTGCCACCAAAATTACAGGAAGCGCCGAAAATGGCGCGATCTTAATAGATGATGCACAGATTTTAGCCTTAATTATCGCATGATCTAAAAATTTCGATCACCATAAAATCCTTGCCGATTTCAACTTTGTCGATAATAATCGCTCAACACTAGTAGGCAGCACAGCAGTCTAATCTTTGGCTGTGTAATATGTATTGCAGCCTAAATGGGAGGAACATTAAGGATGTTGCCTGATTATGTATTAAGAAAAGGTAGCAAGTACATTATCAGAAATAGAAGAAAATGCAGTATTGGGGGGTTTAGCGGGTACTGTATTGCCGAGCAGAAGGCTAGCACTTTTGAAGTGCGCAGCAGGGTGGCACTGGTTTGTGTGAATCATGGCTTTTTCCAAAGGACAAACAGAACCTAGTTAATATCAAAGAGTCCAAACAAGTTCATATTATGCAGTCCTTCTTCCCAACCAAAAAGTTACATAGGAGGAATTCTATAGTTCATATACCATAAGTGCAGGAAAATCCTTATACATAGTATATTGGAATACCATCAATACCATCATGATATCAGTATAACTCATTACAATCTTCTACATTTAATTGTTGTTTCATTGTGACCTTTTTCTACAAGTGAAATTTGCCACGATCTTATGCAGGTTTCACTGCAATAGTATGTTCACATGGTGGATCTGGACGCTGATTCTGGGCACGGATTCCGCACCTAGAATCCGCATCTAATCTAACTGTAAACTGATTTACACTATACCCCATGTAAAATCAGCATTGTCATTTGTTTAGTAACAATGTACAGGAGGCCGAAATCTGACTCAGGCATTCCAGGTTATTTCAGTCCTGAAAGAGCCATTGTGTGAACCTACCCTAAGGGTGCAGCATCAGTGTTGTATCTACCACAGGCACATGGGATCATGCAAACATGCAGTGGTCACTGATTAATGCAGCTGTCCAATTTCTTATAATGTCAGAACAAATGTCCCCTACCACAGCAGAACTAGTGCAGGAGTGTAAGTGAAATATTCACACTGTAACTAGTGTTGAGCGATTATTATCGACAAAGTTGAAATCGGCACAGTTTTTATGTTGCTCGAAATTTTTAGATCATGCGATAATTTAGGTTAAAATCTGTGCATCATCTATTAAGAATCGCGCCATTTTCGGCGCTTCCTGTCATTTTGGGGGCCAGCAAATCAGCTTACAGAATAGAGCAGGGTGAGATGTGTGGCAAACGTCATGACTGGATGTGTATGGTTGCGATTGGCTGGAAAAATCACATGACCTTTTTTTACATAGAACAGCGTTTCCTGTTCAACCTCAGTGTCTCTCATCGTCTCAGAGCAGAAGGACGTGCGCTCTGCTTGTGTCCAAACAGCTTCAGCAAAATTTAAATTTCTATTTCTTCACAGAGAAAGCTCTACTGTTAGCTGTGATCCTTAAAAATTTAGTTAAGATTAGAGATTGGATGATTTTATGTATTAGGTAAGAATTTTAAAGAGCATCCCCCGCTGTAAAGTCACGGGGGGGAGCGAGGGGGCCCCCGCAGGCGAAAACCGACAAGCTCTTTTAAAAAATACTGGATAAAGTTCCCCCAAGACTTAGTGTAAAACATTGCACTGCAAAAAGCTTTATTATTACCCGTTTTCTATTGAAATATTTCCTGGATAATGGGCAGCCTGAACTTATATTAGGATACACATCTTTTCTAGTAACTGCAGGTCTCTTTGTTAGGTGCAAAACTCCACTTTAATTATCAGTATACATTTCAGATAGCTGTTCATTTTCAATTTTTTCAATTTCCATTCCACCTTTGTTCATATATCCACCTTGCAGTTAAATAAGAATCCAGCAATTTTGTAGTCAGCACAGGTTGATAGGTGCCAAAAATACCTTGTATTATCATTGAATCATACCAGATTACGGTTTTTTTTTGCACCCTATTTGCCCCATCCAGATTTGTTCATTGGAAGAGCACCTTGCACTTAAATGTGAATACTGCAATTTTGTAGTCACCAAAAGGTGAATTGAAAGGTGCCAAAAAAAACCTTGTATTATCCGAATAAATTTCAGATACGTGTTTTTGGACTTTGGCGCACTACAGCTTTGTTCATTGAGGGACCTTGCACTAAATGTGAATACAGCAATTTTGTAGCACCACAGGTAAATTGAAAGGTGCCAAAAATACCTTGTATTATCGGAATACATTTCAGATACGTGTTTTTTTTACTTTGGCGCAGGCCAGCCCTTTTTTGATAGATCTACTTTGCAGTTAAGTTTGAATACAGCAATTTTGTAGTCACCACAGGGTTTAATTGAATAGGTCCAAAAATACCTTGTATTATCCGAATACATTTCAGATACGTGTTTTTCACTTTTGCGCAGGCCAGCTTTGTTGATAGATCTACTTTGCAGTTAAATTGAATACAGCAATTTTGTAGTCACCAAAAGGGGAATTGATAGGGGCCAAAAATACCTGATTATCCAATACATTCAGATACGTGTTTTTTCACTTTGGGGGCAGGGCCCGCTTTGTTGATAGATTTTACTTTGGGAGTTAAATTTGAATACAGCAATTTTGGTTTTGATTTGAGGGATTTGGGGAATAGCTGTGATTTGCCGTCTTTTAATAAGAGACTTTTCCAAAACTCTTCCATACCTTCTCAAATTTTTATATTTCTGAACATGGAGCGAAATGCAGGTGGTAAGCGAGCAAAGAGGGAGGTAGGACATGGAAGTAGAGGGACGAGAGAAGGTGCTCCTTCCAGTGGTGGCGACAACACGCATGCCAGCTGAAACGCATTTGCAGGACCGTCAGGCCTGTCATCGCTGGGTCAGGGCCCTGTGAATCTCAGTAACGAACAGCGTCACCAATCTGTCCTCAGTGGTTAATGCAACCTGCATCTAGCAGTCTTACCTCCTCGTCCTCCCAGTCATGGCCATAAATGTCGTCATCACTTCACCACATCCTCTAACATGAAGCAGCCCAAATGTCAACTCGTGTTGCCCACCACTGTGGATAATCCATTTTCTGAAGACCTCTTTGATGACAAAATGCGGTTTGGGTCAGAAGGCATGTTAAAAGATCAAGAGGCCAGAGAGGATGATTTTCTCTGCTCTGACGCCCAGTTACTGATGCCATCTGAGGAGGAGAAGGAAGCCGGTCAATCGGCAAAAATTTCCCGGCGGATCGCAACGCCTTGCAGTTCCTCTTGCTTGTAGCCCGCAGCTCCTGGATGCAGAAAGTCAGGACGATGAAGTCACCTGTGTTGATGATGATGATGACGATATTTCGGATCCAACGTGGTCTTTTCAGCAGAATTTGCTTGCGAGCGCTTCATCACTGGACGAGGAGGAAGACGATGGGGTATGTCAGAAACGGGTTCCCGCCTCAAAAAGGGAGAGGGGGTCGCAGAAGTCCGCTGATATGATTCCGCCAGCCAGAGTCAGCGCAAACCCCGCTCCTCGCTTATCGCTGTCAAAAAGGTCCAGGACCTCTCAAGCCTGGGCCTTCTTTGAGCAAGCCTCTGATTCACCCAGCGATGCTTATCCGCCTTTGCCGTAAACGCATAATAGAGGCAAGAACCTTAGGTGGTTAACCACACCAACATGTCTAGTCACATGCAGCGAATGCATGAAGTTGAAATGGAGGCAACACTTGGCCAAAAAGGCCAGACCGACGCCGGGCCCCAACCCTGTCACACCCTCTGTCCCCCGCCTCCTCCTCCTCCGCCCACACCAAGCGTTCCTCAGCTGCCCATGTCTCTCAGAGTCATGATCAGGGATCGGGCCTCCGCTTCAGCCTCCACCGTCGCCCGAGTACCCCCACACCACCAGAGACCCATTCTACCCCTTCTCCTTCCGCCAGTTTGACGACCTGCACGCCGTACAGCGGCCAATCTAGCAGCCAGCCTTCTGTTTTCCAGGTTTGGGAGCAGAAGAAACACTTTAACCCAAACCATCCCAAAGCCAAAAGCCCTGAATGTCGGCATTGTCAGGCTTTTGGCCTTGGAAATGTTGCATATCCATCTGGTGGACACAGATTGGTTCCGCCACGTCATGGCCCTTGCGTGCCCCCAATACCAGATGCCGAGTAGGCATTTCTTTGCCAGAAAAGATGTCCCTGCCCTGGCCAGCCACGTGTCCATCTAAAATTTCAAGCGCTTTTGTCTGCATCTGTGGCCGGAAAGTCCATCGGACCACCGACACAAGGAATAGTTAGCACGGCCAAGGCCGCGATATCTCTGTGTCAGCTCACTGGGTGAGCTGGGGGGTTTGTCTCTGGGGGTGACGGTGGGTCTGTGGCTCGGCGGTCGCTCTTCTTTACCGCTGGGATGGTGCAGGGTTCTTTCCCCCAAGGTCCTCTGGTGGCATCACGTGCCCAGAGAAACCAGGCCGTGTTGAAATTAATCTGTCTTGGAGACCGTTCACACACAGGTCAGGAGCTGTGGACGGCTCTCCGCCCGAGCGCTGGCTGGGTGCCAAGAACCTTGTGCCAGGCAAGGTGGTGTGCGATAACGGCGAAATCTGCTGGCCGCCCTTAAGATCGGTAGGCTGGAGCACATCCCTTGCCTGGCACATTTTCATGAACCTTGTCGTCCAGAAATTTCAAAGAGCTAACCCGGGTCTGGACTGCCTGCTGAGGAAGGCTCGAAGTCTAAGTTCGCACTTCCGCCGTTCGCACCCTGCTTCGTCCCGCCTGCTGCGTTGCAGCATCAGCTCGGCCCCCCATCAACCGTCTCATTGTTGACGTGGCAACACGCTGGAATTCCACTCTCCGCATGCTCCAGCGATTGTAGCAGCAGCGCAATGCCATTATGCAGTACGAAGTGACACATGGCCTGACAAGCAGGGGTGCGGACCTCGGGGTGTTGAGCCACCGAGAGTGGAGGCAGGTGAAAGAGATCTGCACCATACTTGCGGTTTGAAAAAAGCCACCAAAATGGTCAGTGCGGACAATGCCCTTGTCAGCATGAGCATTGGGGTTGATCTTAGTTCTGGAACGATCGTTGGACACCTGAAATAACAGGTCTCGCCAGCGGACAGAGGAGGAGACGGACACAGATGCGGACACGGAGCCTTTCTCTCCGTCAATCCACAAGGCCCGACAGTTTCACAATTTTCCCAATCGGTCTTCATTAGGCAGGGGTTTTTCGGGGTTCCAGAGCAGTGCAAGGTGGCGCATCAGGTCTCAGGCTGCATCATCTCAGGCAAGTCAGGGCTGTGTTGAAGCTGTGCCGGAGGCAGCGGAGGATGAGGAGGAGGAGGAGGTATTCCTAGACACCGACGTTACCGATGTCCCTCCCTTTGGGGAAAGAGGTGGCGTGAATTTGAGGCGGAGGAGGAAGATGAGGAAGATCATTTTGCTAGTGCCCCTCGACCCAGAGGCTTGGGAAATCAAGGCTCCATCTCTCACATGGTGCTTGGATGCTCCATTTCCTCCAACATGATCCTCGCATTAAGGCCATCAAAATGAACAACAGTTACTGGGTGCCACCCTCCAGGACCCCCGGGACAAACCAAAACTCAGCACTTTCCTTCCACCCACCCAAATAGACAGTAAAATGCAGGAAATGGAGACCTTGCTGATTGATCAACTGGAGACATCTGTTGCGTCTGCTTTACGTTCCCCAAATGTCACGGTGGAACAACATCAGCGACGTGACAGCAGTAGAGTGCCAAGTAGCCGTAGTGTCAGCAGAAAGCAGGCAAGGTGGCAGAAGCCTAAGGGTGAACCTCTGGCAATCTTTGTTTACCACCTTACCAACGCATGCAATGCAGGCACACATCCAACACACAGAGACCAGCTTAAGATCATGGTGCATGACTATCTGCGTCTCAACACCGATGTTTTTTCTATGTGTTCCGGACCCCAATAGACTTCTGTATCCCCAAAAAGGACGAATGGGCCCCAGCTCTCTCGCCACGCCATAGAGGTGTTGTCCTGCCCAGCAGCCAGCGTCATATCTGAGCGGACCTTCAGCACAGCTGGGGAGTTATTTTCAGACAACGCATCCGGCTTTCCACAGATAATGTGGATCGTTTGACTTTCATCAAGATGAATCAGGCATGGATCTCTGATGATGTTGTGGCCCCAATTACCGGGTCACCGATTAGTTGCCAGTCACTTCATATTCCTCTTCAAACAGAAATGGTCCTCTTGAAAACATTTTTTTTACATAATCATTTCTTACTGCAATTTTTAGTCTCTTTTCCCAACAGTTCATTTGCTGGTTTTGCTGTGAGGATACTGTAAAAGACAGCAAGGTTTTATGACAACACCGTATTCAATTTACTCACTTTATCTTTAGAAGTTTTTGCATTGTCAATGGTTTTTAGGTCATTGCTGTGAGATACAGCTATAATTATGGTCCTTTGGAACAAAATGTGGCTTTTTTAAATGGCATTTCTCCTCACAATTTTTAATAGTGGCTGAGAAGTCATATTTATAATTTTTTGGGTCATGTAGCTGTGAGATACAGCAATAATCATGGTCCTTTGGGAAAAGAAATGTGGGGTTTTAAGTGGCATTTCTCCCTCACAATTTTTATTAGTGGCTTTAGAAGTCATATTTTTAATTTTTGGGTCATGTTGCTGTAGATACCCGCAATAAAACATGGTCCTTTGGAACAGAAATGTGGCTTCTAAGTGGCATTTCTCCCTCACAATTTTTAACCAGTGGCTGAGAAGTCATTTTATATTTTTTTTGGGTCATGCTGCTTTTTTAAATGCAGCAATACTACAGTCCTATTATGAAAAAAAATGTTGTTTCTAACAACATTTGTTCTTCAAATTGTCCAAAGTGGCTCAAGGGTCAAGCTTTGGGAAATTTTTGGGGGCAATTTGCTTAAATGCAGCTATACTACAGTCCTATTATAAAAAAAATGTTGTTTCGAACAGACATTTGTTCTTCACAATTGTCCAAAGTGGCTCAAAGGGTCTTTCTTTGAATTTTTTGGGGGCATTTTGCTTTGAAATGCAGCTATATACAGGTCCTATTTAAAAAAAATGTTTTTCTAACAGACATTTGTTCTTCACCATTGTCAAAGTGGCTCAAGGGTGATGGTGCTGTCAGAAACAGGAATATGTAGGACACTGTTAATGGACACATATTGCAAAATGACTTGTTTTTGCAAGATCTTTAACATAGCTATCAAACCCCCGTATTGAGTACACCCATTTAATACAATTAAAAAAAGAGAAACAAAGACATGGTGGGATTCCATCCTATTTTAAAAATGTTGTTTCTAGAATTAAACTACTAAAAAACTTGCATGTACAAAATAGCTGGTAAAAAAATTCCTCTGAATTGTACAAGGAGGTACAGGAAAACTTGACCAGATGTAGGTTATTCAGAGGACATGGAGTATGGAGCACGGACAGAGAACAAAGTACAGAGACCCGTTCCTCCAGCACGTTTGAAGTAAAAATGAGAAAAAGAATGGCAAGAAAAAGGGCACCTGGGTGGAACAGGAGCGTTAACCACCAGTATTTCCAAGTGAAGCTCAATTGGTCTGCACTCATACGGAGGGGCAAGCGCTACCCAGGACAGGGAGAGTATATGTCCAGTGAAACTAAAATGGTGGTTGAAAGGGCTCCTATTTAAAGGAACTTTTAAACTGTGGTTCAACAGGTTTAATGGTCATTCTGCGAGTCCAGGACAGATATAGTTAATGTCCAGTTTCAACTAAAATGGTGGTTCAAAGACTCCTTTTCCCCGGGACTTTTATTTGGTGTCAGAAGGTTTTTAATGGTTTATACTGCGGTCCCAGGGCAGGTATAGTCAATGTCCAGTTCAACTAAAATGGGGTTGAAAGACTCCTTTTCCCGGGACTTTTTATCTGTGGGGCAGACAGGTTTAATTGTCATTCTGCGTCAGACAGTAAGTCATTCCAGTGAAACTAAATGGTGGTTGAAAGACTCCTTTTCTGGCACTTTTGAATCTGGGTCAGCAGGTGTGGGGCTCATGCTGTGGCCCAGGACAGGTTAGTCAATGTCCAGTAAGCTAAAATGGTGTTTGAAAGACTCCTTCTTCCGGCACTTTTGAATCTGGGGGTCATGCAGGTGTGGGGCTCATGCTGTGGCCCAGGACAGGTATAGTCAATGTCCAGTGAAACTAAAATGGTGGTTGAAAGACTCCTCTTCCCGGCACTTTTGAATCTGGGGGTCATGTAGGTTTGGGGCTCATGCTGTGGCCCAGGACAGGTATAGTCAATGTCCAGTTCAACTAAAATGGTGGTTGAAAGACTCCATTTTGAGGAAATTTTAAATCTGGGGGTCATGGAGGTTTGGGGTCATGCTGCTTTCCAGGACAGGGATATTCAATGTCCAGTTCAAGTAAAATGATGGTTCAAATCATACTGCCTTCTGGCACTTTTTAATTTGTGGGTGATGCAGGTTTAAGGGTCATGCTGTTGTACAAGACAGGGATAGTGAATGGTCTGTGATTTTTTTTCTGTGGCTTTTATAACCTAAGTGTGTTGCCTAAGATGTAGCACGTATCATTTGACTGTTGTGGATGTTAATTCCAGCTTCTCCAGCCCTGTTTGGGTGTAAGAATGAAGGTGTTGTTGCTTTCCCATAGACTTTAATGGTCATCGATCATAATCTACTACCGACTATCGACTATCTTGTCGATGATGGTCGACTATCAACCATCGACCGATGTCGATGGCCAACGTAATCGCTCAACACTAACTGTAACATTGTAACGGGTGTGGTAGTGGACCCACTGGACTACCGCAAGCGGTGGTGTAAGCCTGGCCAGGGAGCAGAGTCTAAGTAGGTCCTGGTATTCACCAGAGCCCGCCGCAAAGCAGGATGTACTTGCTGCGGCGGGAATCTACCAGGTCGCTACCCCTGACTTGACTTGCTTGCGGTGGCAGGCGAGGTTTAGCGTGGTACAAAATCGTAAGGCGAGCTCGTAGTTGGGGACAGGCGGTAAGATCAGGACAGGCGGCAACGGTTCGTGGTCGTGGGACATAGGCCAGAAGGATCGGTACACAGAAATCAGGAAAAGAATAAAATAGACGCTTTCTCTGAAGGCAACAGGCACTAAAGATCCAGCGGGGACGTGCTGGAGGCATTACCAATATATAGGGTCAGTGTTCGTCGATCAACCAAGGATGAGGCCAAAGGGAGTGGTGGGCGGGGATGCTGTTCGTAGACCACATAGAAGGGGGAAGCGCCAGCAGATTCTGAATCCAAGGAGTTGTATGAAAACGCCGCCCAGGGCAGTAAGCTGGACCAATCATCCTGACGGGCTGAGACAAAGTGGTGTAAATAACTGCCCAGGACTTGGTTAACTCTCTCCACCTGACCGTTCGACTGTGGGTGATATGCTGAGGCGAAGTCCAACTTCACTTGTAGCTGGTAGCAGAGTGCTCGCCAGAATTTGGAAACAAATTGGAACCCCCGGTCCGAGACGATGTGTTGTGGCAGTCCGTGCAGATGGAAAATGTGCTCAAAGAAGAGTGTGTCGAGACGAGGAGCAGATGGTAGCCCGGGTAATGGAACAAAGTGCGACATTTTCGAAAAGCGAAATACTAGTATTGCCGAAGAGGGAGGGGAGGTCGGTGATGAAGTCCATCGCCACATGTGTCCACGGAGAACTGGGAGTAGGCAAGGGTTGCAATAAACCAATCGGACTATGGCGAGGAATCTTGTCGCGGGCACAAGTGGTGCAAGCTTCCACAAATTCTCTTGTGTCCTTGGCAAGGTCTGGCCACCAGTAGAAACGCGAGACCAGCTAATATGACCTCCGGACACGGGGATGCCCTGCCACCAACGAGCAATGTCCCCATCTTAGGACTCTTTTCCGAAGGGCCGGGCTCACATACGTTTTGCCTGGAGGAATCCATTGGAGGTCCACGGGAGCCACGTGGACCAAACGTTCCGGGGGTATAATGTGCTGTGGCCCAGGTTCCTCCCCAATGACGCTCCATGCACGGGAGAGGTCATCGGCCTTTAAGTTCCTCTCCGCCGGACGGAAGTGAATCTGGAAGTCAAACCGAAAGAAGAAGAGGGACCACCAGGCTTGATGGGGGTTAAGGCGCTGAGCTGACTGGAGGTACTGGAGGTTCTTGTGGTCGGTGTACACATCAAATGGATGACGTGCTCCCTCCAAGAGATGAGGCCATTCAGTGCCATCTTGATGGCAAGCAGCTCCAGGTCCCCGATGGCATAATTCTTCTCGGCTGGAAAAAAAGGTCTTGGAAAAGAACCCACAAGTGAGTGTCTTCCCCTTAGGCCCCTTCTGGGTGAGGACTGCCCCTGCCCCCATGGAAGAAGCATCCACCTCCAACGCAAAAGGCTTCTTGGAATCCAGGCGAGACAGGATGGGAGCAGAGGAGAAGACTATCTTTAACTCGGAAAAAGCTCTCTTCTCCGCCGGCGACCAACATCTCGGATTGGCCTTCTTCTTAGTCAGGGCCACAATGGGAGCCACCAAGGTAGAAAAGTGGGGAATAAATTGCCGGTAATAGTTGGCGAATCCCAGAAAGCGCTGCATGGCTCGAAGTCCAACTGGTCGCGGCCACTGCAAAACAGCCAATAATTTGATAGGGTCAATTTGCAATCCCTTGTCGGAGACGATATACCTAAGGAAGGGCAAACTGGTCCAGTGGAACAAACATTTCTCCAGCTTAGCATACAGGTGATTGTTGCGCAGGCGTCGCAACACTTGGCGCACCTGAATACGATGGGTCAGTAGATCAGGAGAGAAGATCAGGATATCGTCCAGGTACATGATGACACAAGTGTAAAGAAGATCCCTGAAGATATCATTTACGAACTCCTGAAAGACCGCAGGAGCGTTACACAGACCAAACGGCATCACCGGGTATTCAAAGTGCCCGTCCCGGGTGTTGAAGGCCGTCTTCCACTCATCCGCCTCTCGAATCCTGATGAGGTTGTAAGCCCCGCACAGGTCCAGCTTCGTAAAGACCTAGGCTCCCTGGAGCCGGTCGAAAAGTTCCAAGATCAATGGTAGTGGATACCGGTTCTTTACTGTAATTTTATTGAGTTCCTGGTAGTCGATGCAAGGACGCAAAGAACCATCCTTCTGCACGAAGAAAAATCCAGATCCGGCCGGTGTGGAGGACTTGCTGATGAAGCCCTTCTGTAAGTTCTACCGGATGTAGGCCGACATGGCCTGGGTCTTGGGCACAGACAGAGGGTAGACCCTGCCCCGGGGCAGACTAGTCCCAGGCAGGAGATCAATGGGACAATCATAAGTGCGATGAGGCAGAAGAGACTCGGCCTGCTTCTCGGAAAATACATCCGCAAAGTCCTGGTATTCCGAGGGCAGACCTGGCAATGGCTCCGAAGGGGTCAGTGAAGTGGTGGGGCACACTGGGTGTGGTGCCGCCAAACAGAGATTTTGACAGTCCGGTCCCCAGCAAAGGGCTTCGCCCGTCTTACAGTCCAGTGTAGGAGCATGACGTTGCAGCAACGAAAGCCCCAAAAGAATCGCTGAGGAAGAACGAGGCAGCACATAGAACGAGATCTCCTCCTTATGTATGGCCCCCACATAAAGGGACACTGTCTCGGTCCTGTACTGGATGGAATCGCTTAAGAGCTCCCCGCTGACCAAGGAGATCTCCAGCGGTCTCTCTAGATGAACCACCGGGAGGCAGTTCCGAGATACCAGGGAGGAGTAAATTAAATTCCAGGCTGATCCAGAATCCAGGAAGTCAGGAACCTGAACCACAAATCCTGAGCTGGTGGAGAACCGAACAGACATCATTAATCGTGGAGAGGAGGAATTTTCACCCAGGGACGCCTCTCCCACATTCCCTAGGTGCGAGCGTTTCTTAGATGCTGGGGTCGTAGAGGACAGTCCCAGCGGTAATGATTCGGCTGGCACAGAAGAGATATAGATTTTCAGCTCAATGACGAGACCATTCTTGCTCCGTCAAATGGGCTGTCAACCTGCATGGGCTCTTTGGAGGATGGCTGCAGAATCGGCAAGGGAGGCCTCTGGAAGACAGGAGCCAGACGAGGAACACGGCGGGACCGAACCAACTCACGCTCTTGACGGATCTCCTCCTGTCGCTCGGTGAAGCGTATATCTATACGGGTGGCCAAATGAATCAGATCACTCAGGGAGGAAGGAAGATCTCTTGCAGCCAGTACATCCTTAACCCTGCTGGAAAGACCCTTCTTAAATGTGGCGCAAAGGGCGGGGTCGTTCCAAGACAGCTCCGAAGCCAGGGTACGGAATTGGACCGCGTAGTCACCAACTGAGGACTCGCCTTGGCGGAGATTCAGGAGCGCGGTTTCCGCTGAAGTCGCACGTGTGGGTTCCTCAAACACACTGCGAAATTCCTCCAAGAATGCCTGCAGATTAGCTGTCACCAGGTCGTTGCTATCCCAAAGTAGCGTAGCTCAGGCAAGGGCCTTCCCAGAAAGCAAGCTGACCACAAATGCCACCTTGGAACGCTCGGTCGGAAATTGGTTGGCCATTAGCTCCACATGCATGGAGCACTGTGTAATGAAACCCCAACACAGCTTAGGGTCCCGCTCGAACTTGGACAGCAACGGAAATCAGAGCTTGGAGCCCTCAGTTGCGGGGGGAACAGCTGACGGAGGCGTAGACATGGACGACGATGGCTGCTGCGGCTGAGCAAAGAACTGCTGCAACATGGAGGTCAACTGGTTCAATTGCTGAGCTTATTGCGCAATCTGCTGCGACTGCTGGGCAACGATGGCTGCGAGATCCACCTCGCCGGGCAGGGGTACCTCGGCGGGATCCATGGCTGGATCTTACTGTAACGGGTGTGGTAGTGGACCCACTGGACCACCACAAGCGGTGGTGTAAGCCTCACCAGAGAGTTGGGTCTAAGTAGCTCCAGGTGTTCACCAGAGCCCGCCGCAAAGCGGGATGGACTTGCTGTGGCGGGAGTCTACCAGGTCGCTACCCCTGACTTGACTTGCTTGCGGTGGCAGCCGAGGTTTAGCGTTGTAGAAAATCGTAAGGCCAGCTCGTAGTCGGGGACAGGCGGTAAGTTCAGGACAGGCGGCAAAGGTTCGTGGTCATGGGACGTAGGCGAGAAGGTTCGGTACACGGAAATCAGGACAAGACTAGAAAAGACGCTTTCTCTGAAGGCAACAGGCACTAAAGATCCAGCGGGGACGTGCTGGAGGCGTTACTAATATATAGGGTCAGCATCCGGCAATCAACCAATTACCGGCGCACTTGCCCTTTAAATTTGAGAGAACTGGTGTGCGCGCACCTTAAGGAGCAGGGACGTGCGTGCCAGCCGGTAGGGGACCGCAGGGAAGCAGGAACGCGGCGGAGTAAGGGTATGGATGCAGGAGGGTGAGTGCGCCCGCGGCCCGACACGCGAGCCGCGGCGCCATTCGTCCCCGGACCAGGGACCACAGCAGGGGCACGATAGCGCCCACAGCCGGACCCATGGGCTGCGGGACCACTCATAACAAACATCTTAACAAATATTAGCATATTGGATTATATTGTTGTAAGTATTCCCTTTCTCAGGTTGCAAAACCAAAAGAGAGGAATTAATTAAGCATAAGGTAATCAGCATAATGAGAAAATAAGGATTAAAAAGCATTCTTACACAGACATGTTTTCAGATCTGAGGAATACATGTACCGGAACTAGTGATGAGCGATTGTGTCGATTGTATCGATTCGATAGCCGATATCGGCAATTAACATGACGATTTCCGATAGTCGATAACAGATTATCGCCGATGACCATTAAAATCTATGGGAGAGGAACAACACCTTCGTTCTTACACCCAAACAGGGCTGGAGAAGCTGGAATTAACATCCACAACAGCAAACTGGATACGTGCTACATCTTAGGCAAGACAATTAGGTTATAAAAGTTACAGAAAAATCTCACAGTCACTATCCCTGTCTGTACCACAGCATCACCCTTAAACCTGCATGACCCACAAATTAAAAAGTGCCAGAAGGCAGTATTATTTGAACCATCATTTTACTTGAACTGGACATTTACTATCCCTGTCCTGGAACGCAGCATGACCCTTAAACCTGTCTGACCCACAGATTAAAAAGTAGTGCCGGAAAATGAAGTCTTTCAACCACCATTTTAGTTGAACTGGACATTGAATATACCTGTGCTGGGCCACAGCATGAGCCCCAAACCTGCATGACCCCCAGATTAAAAAAGTGCTGGAAAAAGGAGTCTTTCAACCACCATTTTAGTTGAACTGGACATTGACTATATCTGTCCTGGACCGCAGTATGACCATTAAACCTGTCTGACCCACAGATTAAAAAGTGTCATTAAAAGGAGTCTTTCAACCACCATTTTAGTCGAACTGGACAATGACTATATCTGTCCTGGACCGCAGTATGACCATTAAACCTGTCTGACCCACAGATTAAAAAGTGCCGGAAAAAGGAGTCTTTGAAACACCATTTTAGTTGAACTGGACATTGACTATATCTGTCCTGGGCCGCAGAATGACCATTAAACCTGCATGACCACCAGATTAAAAAGTGCCGGAAAAAGGAGTCTTTCAACCACCATTGAACTGGACATTGACTATCCATGTCCTGGACCGCAGCATGACCCAAAAACCCGCACAGGTGCCCTTATGGACCATCAGCAGAAAATTTCTCAATAAGAAATAAACTATATTAAAAACAACTCATTTTCCATTACTGCTGCTACTAGAGCTACTTGCCATTCTACTGGGGACATTGTTCCACCGTGACATTAGAATGTGAAGCAAAAAAAAACAGATGTCCCCAGTAGGTCAACGATGTCTGTCTGAAAATCCTGCATTCAGTAAATTACTGATCAAGGCAGGGGAGGCTGTAAACGTGGATCACGCAGGTTCAGCTGGCAGGGCCGGACTTACAGTGGGTGTGGTGAGAGCAAGGGCTGGCGTCCGTCATCTATTAACACTAGAGATGGGCGAATTTCCCGAAATTCGTTTCGTTCACTTCGCCGAATTTCTCGGCAAAAAATAACTTCGTTCCGAATTACTTCGGCACGAATCACGTTAAAAAAACAGCTATTTCCAGGCTGCACAGAGACTACAGGGTGCTGTAGAACGTTGTGCCATGCTTAAATATGCAGAGGGAGATTGGTTTGGAGTTCATACAATGTTGTGTTTTAGTATGACACGCACATGACTGCCGCCGCTCTTAGAATCCCTTCACTATAAAATTCCCTGGGCACTTAGGAGGGCAAAACTGACCAAAACACTGAAGCGGGAATGTTGCCTGATAAAGTCATGCCAGAGAAAGCTGGAAAAAAACAAGCTGAGAGCTCAGGTGGCAACATTAGTGACAGAGTGTGGAGGTGACGGCGCTAGCCACAGCAGCATGAGGTCAGACAGTGGCACAATGACATTCTGGAGGTGGCAAAAGAAGTAATAGGACACAGAGTGGGACAATGACACAGTGTGGAGGTCACAGCAGCAGCAGCATGAGGTGAGACAGGGGCCCAAAGACACAGTGTGTAGGTCACAGCGGCCACAGCAGCGCAGAGGTCAGAAGTGGCAATGCACAGTGTGTAGGTCACAGCGCACCCCAAAGCAGCAGCATAAGGTAGACAGGGACAATCCTTTTGGGGTGGCAAAAACAGGGTAGGCCACAGAGGGGACAATGACCAGTGTGTGGTCCAGCGCAGCCCGTAGCAGCATGAGGTCAGCAGGGCAAAATGAACATTGTGTAGGCCCCCCCGGCACAGCCACACGCAGATGAGGTCAGACGTGGCACAATGCACGTGTGTAGGTCACGGCAGCAGCGCTGAGGTCAGGCAGTGGCCATTGCTTTGAAGGGGGAAAAAAAAGGAGTGGCCACAGGTGGGCAATGAACAGGTGTAGGTACAGCGCAGCCCCCCGCAGCATGAGGTCGACAGTGGCACAATGACACAGTGTGGAGGTCCGGAGCCCCCCAAACCCAGCAGCTGAGGTCAGACAGGGACAATGACCGTGTGTAGGTCCGGGCAGCGCGAATGAGGTAGGCAGGGGAAAATGACTTTCTGGAGGTGGAAAAAAAAGGAGTAGGCCCACAGAGTGGGAAAAAGCAGTGGTAGGTCACGGGCAGCAGCCACAGCACCCAGCCATGAGGTCAACAGTGGCACAATGCACGTGTGGGGGTCAGGCAGAGCCCAGCGCGCTGGGTCAGACAGGGGCCAATGAACAGTGTGAGGTCCGGCATGCACAGAGGTAGGATGGCACAATGACATTCTGGGGTGGCAAAAAAGGGTAGGCCCGGTGGACAAGCCCAAGGTGATACGGCAGCACCACAGAGCAGCATGGGGTCGGGCGTGGCAAAATACATTCTGGAGGGGGCAAAAAAAGGAGTGGGCCCACGAGTGGACAATGAAAGTGGGAGGTCACGGCGCAGCCCCCCACGCAGATGAGGGTCAGCAGTGGCCAATAAATTTGGGGTCACGGAGGGGCCCCACAGAGTGGGACATG